>OENT01001471.1:0-12414 GCA_900239685.1 Rotaria macrura
CGTTCTTTTAATGAGCGTTAGTGACTTACAATCGGCGTTCTCGATTGAGCGTTTAAACGCGTGTTTCCAAATGTTTGTCTGCTTGGGTGAAGAAATCAATAAATTTTTCAGCCAGTCCAAAGTTGTTGGCCTGGCCTGGCCTGGACCAGGCTGGATATATTGGCTGGGCGGATCAGGCCAGGCCAGGCCGGCAGCTCTGATTGTGACGACAGAAATTTCGATTGCAAATATAAGCATTGTCAAATTGAGCATTCCTTTTCGCCTATTGATTTTCGTCTATACTAAACGAAAAAATCATGGGGTAACAATAACAATGATCATTTTGAAAAACAATAAACTACCATATAGACATTAAGTACTCAGTTCCATACTACTGCTCGAACTGACTCAGAGTATGAGAGAGACTCTATTTCGAAACAAACTTTTGCTTATGGATAGCTTTGAATATGAATCTATATTTATCATATGTTGCTTTCACGAGAGAGCAAACTGAATGTGCCTGACTATTACATTATGTTTTTCAAGAAGCATAGATGATTTTATTCCTTTACTATTAGTTCACAAATGATATTCAAGAACGCTCCCATCAAATCTGAGACTATTAAGGCAAGATACTTTAGCTATATTTTAAGATTTTTTGTAGTTAAATATAGATTCGCTCTTGTTCAATTGAAATTTATCGAGGGTCAGTAAAAAATAATTGTTCATGATAGATATAAACTTAATATCTCATTAAAAATGCTGTATCTTGGTCTTGATGGCCACTTCTAGAAGATTATATGTAGATTTTCGTTTTTTCTATGCGTTGGCATTCCTTTTGAGTCTCAACAGATTATCCTCATGTGTAAGAATCGAGGCACTCGTCGCTATAAATTATGTAACATGTCAAGCTACGTTCAAGTAGAGGCATGAATTTAAATACTAAGTAGACAGTGAGCGCATGCACCATATGTGGACAAATGGACACACAGGTCCTCTTCAAAATGATAAAAATTTACTGAGTTTTTCTTATTGACTATCATTTACAGTATGGTAGGTCAACACTGATTTTGGAATCGAATTGGATTCGAATTGAATATTTTACAGTAATGAAAACGAATTTATCTAAATTATTTAGAATTAGAGTTTGAAAGAGAGACCGAAGTGGGGCGAGACGGGGCAGGAAAAAGCAAGTGATGGAGTCACTGGAGGTCGGGGATAGAAGAAAAAGGAAGGATGGGGCGGGAAACGAATTTTTAAAGTCGGAGTGGGGAGGGGAGTGAAAAACGTCCCCCACTGCGGTCTCTAGTTTGAACACGACATCACCCCAGTGGTTTTACCGAGACACGTACATTGTTCCATGTTTAATAATTGCAATACGAATACCAGTGCCCTTAATAGTTACAGTTACGTAGAAACACTTAATTTTGTGACCGATTTTCTATCTTGCTAGAAAAAAAGAAGTCTATAATTCATTTTTGTTTAGCACGATGATTCAAATTGACTTTCTTGGTCTTTCTGTTCTGTTTGTCGCAATCGTGTTAATGTTTATTCTTGGAGTGTGGATAAGTCAACGCTTCAACTCTATACGTCTATATCATGGTATTTGTATCAGCTTCTCCCTTTACGTTCTCAATCTACCCTTGCTCTTGAAATGGTACTCACCTTGGCCTTTGGCCAACATTCACGTACTCTCCCTTAGTTCAGTAACGAGTCTTCTTCTCACACTGAAATTTCTTGATTGGGGATTTTCTCGTGATTGGAATGAACTACGAACAATACCACTCAAGCAAGTGGCTATCGATCTTTCAAGTTATCCTCGATCGAACACATTCGGAGAGAAAAATCTACCTTTGCCCATCAAAGATATTTATCTTGGTAATTGTTTAATGCTGTTCAGAGCTCTCTCTCAGCTCGTTGCCCTTCGAGTATTACTTTATCTGACTCCTCAAACATGGATTTCACTCCCCATGTCGTCACTTTCACCGTTTATTTGGCCGATTCGTTATCTGTTGCTTTCTTTCGCTCTCTATCTCTCCATTGGCTTTGTAACCAACACTGTGTTCGGCGTCGGTGGCCTGATATGGAGAATGCCGATGAATTCGACGTTTCCAGCTTTTCCGTTTGCTTCGTGTAGCATTCGTGAATTCTGGTCTCGTCGCTGGAATATATTTGTGAAACAGCTATTGCATCGAACATCTTTTATTGTCGTACCACATTGGCTTGGTATGAGTCACACAATGAGTAACACTTTACGTGGTTTGATGTCTTTTGTGCTATCGGGCATTTTGCATGAGCTGCTCTTCACCACGTCTACGGATCGATGGTCTGGAAAGAATATGATATTTTTCCTTTTGCATGCGCTTTTTGTCACAATGGAGATCTTGTGGGATCGAATGAAGAAGATTTCTCAACCATCCAGAATACTGTTAGACTGGTTTCGAACGATTAGCTTGCTTGTTATAACGTCACCTCTCTTTTTTGATCCATGGATCGAAGCTGGATATTTTGTTTCGTTGAAAGACGTATTTGACTAAGATGTATTAAGAATATCGGTGTTTTGACGCACGACAGCTTCCCTACATTGAATGTTATTGATCTAACAAGAAGTCTAATAGGATAATTCTGTTCAACATCTATATTAGTTCGAACAATAAATAACAATCCTGTCTTCTATCGTTGTACTGAAAGAATGCAAGAAAAACACTGATGATGAATTACTACAAAAACCCTTTTGTCAGATGCAAAGACCCAACATCTGCCTATTCTTGGCTTTCCATATAAAATTTTCAAGTAGTAATAAGTCACTGACTGGTATCAAATTATATAGAAACATCTTTCTATAGATTGCAGTACTCACATGGAGAATTTTTGCTCGAATTGAATTCGGATTAGTTGTGTTACCTTTGGATTAATAATTTCAATTCCTTTTAAATTGTTAAGCTTCAAATAAATACGAGAAGACAATAGTATACCTATTGCAAACTATGATAAAATATATACACGCATATTATGACAGATCTATACATTATTATAAACGATAGATAGTTTTTTGGACGCACAATAGAAATTCGCTGATTCCCGTCCGTTAGACACTCGACAATTTTAAAAAATAATTCATCTTTATTGCGATCTTTCTATATCGATACAAGGTCTCTGTCTATACTACTCGGAAGGCTACTTAAATTATCACCTAGAGTTGAAAAGCGATAGTTAAAATGCAACTGATCAAAAGAGAAGGGTGTAGTTGTCGATGTTGGTCTGTTAGTCGATAGTGATGTGGGTATGTGGAAGTACATGTTACTTCGAATGTGGATGTATCTATGGATGATAAGGTGACACGAAATTCAAATCGTACGGATTTGCCAGACGTCCACTGACACCCACATCCTTTTGAATCTCTTTGACCCTCAGGGTTGTAATGCAGACTTTGAAGTCATAAGTACGTTTTGGCATCTATGGCAGCTTTTGGGTTGACACGATATTGATACTCTGAGAATGGTGGAGTAAAGTACCCAGGGCAAACAACCAGATGTTAAGATCTGATAAGATTCTGCATCTGATCTTGTATGATCTTGTAAGATCAGACGAAAAATCGTATGAAAATCTTAGTCTCTGAGATCTTGCATCAGATCAGACATTTAGATTCTTGAAAGATCATACACATTTATAAGATCTTTCAAGAATCTGAATGTCTGATCTGATGCAAGATCTCAGAGACGACGATTTTTTGTCAGATTCTTGTCAGATTTCACCCATATTCCAAGATCTTGTATGTAGTTCATAAGATCTTGTGTCAGAGTTTTCGACCTGGGTATGGATATGCGGTTGAAATGAAGAGCTTGCTCAAGCACAACTTTCAAGCAGATAATTAAATGAAAATGATTTGGATACCTATCTTAGGTAGACATTTACTCAAGTGATTGAATCGGATACTGAATCCGACTGGATCTGATCGGATCCGATAAACCGACGAAATCCTATCGGAATCCTAGTTGAGGAATGAGTATCGGATCTGACGGGAAAATAGTGGCTTATTATTTGATTGCCAATTAGTATCTGATGGCGTCGTTAGAGATCTGCCAGAACCATTCAACGGATTTTGTCGGATTCTGATATTCGGATCCGATCGGATTCCAATCCTAAGAATCCGAATATCATTCCGCAACCAGGATTTCGTCGATTTTATCGAAATTCGCCATAAAATCCGATCGAATCTGATTGAATCCAGTTACCGGAATGAATCTCCTGGGTATACTGCACTGTGTAATAAAAAGTGCAAGCTGAACATGACAATTTGTATCTTATCCAAATATTAAATAGTAACAGAAATATCGATATAGCTCCGTACCTATGTAAAGAAAATTATGCATTTGTTCCTGCACAATCATAGAAATGAATAGATTTCGTATACTTAATTAGTGTGTAGATGTGAAATTGACTTGAGCATGCGTAAAAGTCTGTTGAAGTTACGATTGTAATTGAGGATCTTGTCTTCACCATACCACATGCAGTGGGCGCTACTCATTCAACTATCCAAACGAAGTGAAATTGCATGTGATTGAATGATCATAAAGCATCAAAACAGAAGAATCGATTAGTTATCGGTAAAGAATGCAGGCTAAATTAACTTTCTCTTGCAAAAAAAAACAAGTAAGTATACCATTCACTTCCATCGAACTATCGCTTACTGTTCAGACGTGACATAACCAATGTCACAGGATCATAAACAGTTGGATGATCTTTCAAATGATCGTCACTTTCATTTTTGTTTTGATTGTTGATAAATCAGAATCAGGATCTATTGCTGCTTGTACTTTGGAGCCAGATTTGAATATTACAACAGTGATATAAGTCTAATACAAATAATCAAGGCTGAAAACGATCTTTTGATGTAGGATGTAAAGATCCCAACAAGATCGAGTTGAATTCAGTGTCCAATATCTTTTCAAAAATATCTGGCCTCGTCATGTTGCTGCTTCTTATGTGTCACACATGGTTTACAAGATGATGTTCCAGGAAACATATCCTGAATAGATACATCAAGATACATTCAATTTTTTCGACTTCTCCTCGATAATAAAGTGCTAATTTTGAATGAATTTAAGTCCAACAACATTCAACGTCTAGCAGAGACATCCAGTTTGATTCCTGAGCTGGAGACTGGTCCTGGAATGGACTGACATATTAGGTAAATGTTCCGTGTTTCAAGTCGGATTTGGTTCTGGTGCCTTCTGGAATGCACATAATCGAAGCTAAAGTGCATGACAATAAGCCTTAACTGTGTGCGTGGGCGGAGACATTCCATAGAATTAATGGAATACAGTTCAACAGTAGCTACATATATCGGTTATACTTATTCGACTATGGCTACGAACAATGGAAATTAATTTTCTTAAAGTAGTATCACTGAATCAATGACACTGATTCGTCGTGTGATTATTATTTTCCAACATTTACGTTTTTTGAAAAATGAAATACTGAGTTAATTCCCAATAGAGTCAGTCGTGGTCATTCACATTGTATGTCACCACTGTTCTCGAATTATTGTTTCAAATCTTGCGCTAGCAATATACTGAAAACGATACAATGCTTGCCAATCGTAATCTTGAAATAAAATATAGCAGTAATTCTGAGTGAGAATTACTTTATCTTTGATTGATTCAAAGCATCTAACGATGCGTTTTGACTATTTCTTACATAATCATCAGGAGGCATTCGCAAGACACACTGCATATAAACCACTAGCAACTTCAGCAGAACCTTGCTCAATCAATCTCATGGATTTGGCTGATATTTTCACAAAACGTAGAGCAAAGACGTTCGTGTGCTTTTGTACTGTACAGTATAGATGCTGACCCACACCCAATCCGATCAATCTAGCGGACACGAACGTTTTTTTTGTCAGAATCTCTGCAATTCAATACTTGTCAGTGGTATTTGTCCCGGTTTCTGTCGGTCATTTATGTGAGGTGGGAGAGTGGATCGATCTGACTCTCTCGTTATCCCTCAAGAAGATCATCTAACTTATCAGAGTTCTCTTGTCCGCTAGAAGATGGTGAGAGTACTAAAAGAGAACGAATATAGGAGGTAAGAGAAGAAACCTGGTCTTTTTCATATCAGCAAGAAAATTTTTCTGACTTGGCAGAATAAAACGTAGTATCGCAATAGATTTGTTCTTCTTAGTCTCTTATCGAATCTTTTATTTGCCATATCATGTGTGATAAGGCCCTGAAATTTCTTATGGTGTGTATATGTTTTGCTTCTGTTTATAAGACTTCGAGTTCTCTATTTTAGCCTCAGTAGAAGTTATTTTGGACAAAGATGTTGGCTGGTGTGAGAAAAATGCCTTTTCTTTTGAATTACAATCCTCTATGGGTTTTTGCTCAACTTATCGGCTTGTCGGCTCTTATTTTGGTTGGTATTTTATTTGATGAGAAATTTTCCCCTGACGGTTATGATTGGAAGACATCGCCATTTAATTTTCATCCATTGATGATGACAATCGGTCTGCTATTCTGTTATGGAAATGCAATTCTCTCTTATCGAACATTGACTAGTTTACCGAAATTCACTGTCAAATTAGTCCATGCCTTTTTGTTAGTGTTGTCGTTTATTTTTGCTCTGGTCGGTTTCACAGCTATCATCCGATCTAAAAATGAAAGTGTTCCGCCGAATCCACATTTTATGTCACTTCACACTTGGATGGGATTAATAACAATTATCTTATTTTTTTTTCAATGGATTTTTGGTTTCGTTTGCTTTTTATTTCCAAAATTAAGCTTGGAAAGAAGACAAAAATTTATGCCCAGGTGAGAAATTCAGTGAGAAAATAGTCAACTCTATTCGTTATTTTATTTTAGTCATCGACTTTCCGGTAGAGTCATATTCATATTCTCATTAGCAACTATTCTTATGGGTATAACAGAAATTGGAACATTCGAAGCATTTTTTGTGGGCAAAGATGCAAAACGATCGACACGTCTGATGTTGATATTCTTTGGATTGCTGACTGTTGGTTTTGGTATTATTGTCAATTATTTACTTGGGCAAAACGATTTTCAGCGACCGTCTGATGAAGACAATGATCATTGAACAATAGCAATATTAAAATAAAAGAATTTCGTTTCATACGGAAAGTTGAACGCATGTTCAACTCTACTTAAGTAAAGATTGATCTTATTCGAATACTTTCAAGGATTTATTATTCTGCTCATCATACACGTAAGATGTGTGTGTGGATAGGGTATGTGTGGTTTGTTGGGTGCAGTTGACGCTTTGAGTTTCGTAGCAAGCTAGATGTTATTTTTGTCGAGTCGAAACCTCACGATAACAATCGTAACGTTTACAGGCAAGTAGGATTAGAAAAGCTGGTGAAGTAAGCATACGTGTGTCAACAAAAAATGAAGGCTCCGCCATGAGTTTTGCAATCAATGAAAATATGATCTACCTGTATGTGAAAGTACAAATGAAAGTCATGATTTACTTCTAGAATAACTAAAAACTGATGATGACGAGTTAGAAAATGTTACTGTCACATTGATCGGCGTGCGCTAATGCAGGCGCATAAAATTTCCTAAAAAGGGTTTCGAAGGTCCTTACTTACTTCGATCATTATCAAAATTTGATATCAGTCGTTCTTGTCTCGTCAATAACTTACACAAAATCTACTTATCAGTTTCCAAAAATACACACAAGCCGACATGATGTGCAATTACTTTTTTCGCGTCTAGGAAACAAGCGCACATGTAAATATGCGCACGGGAATCTTGCGCACGGATACTTTGCGCTCGCAATATTGATTTCTCGTTTTCTTATCAATAAAAGTCAATTGAACAAATCAGCAGAAATAATATATTTTTGAAGATTAACTGTAATATTAATAATTAGAAGTACAGTACAAGAAAGAGCTATGTTCACTAATGTACAAACCCATATGTTTCATTACGATGAAACTGCGGCGCAGTTACGGCGTAACTGCGATCGCACTGTGACCCGTAATTACGGAAAATTGCGACGTAGTTATGCGTAATTATGATAAAAAAATCGCAGTTACGCGTAGTTACGGCGAAAAATTCACAGTTACGCAAAAGTGCGTCCCAGTTAATTGCAGTTATGCGTCAGTTGCGTTCCAATACATACGAGACATCACTTGGATTAAGCTATCATTTTATTTGTATTTTTATTGTGAGCTTAAAAACTTTTTCCGTACAAAAAATAGAAAACTTAAAATTGTAAAATTAAAATTTGTACAAAAAGTTTAAAAAAAAATTAATTTACAAAAGTAAAACTTGAAAAGAATCTTAAAATTCAAAAATTAAGGAAAATAAATATCCACAAAAATCAAAATATTAAAAACTGAAAAATTTCAAAATTTACGAAATTGCAAGTTAAAAAAAGTTACGAATTTCTAAAATCATGGAAAATAAATATCTAGAAAAATCAAAAACAACATCTAAAAAAATTTTAAAAAAATTTTTAAATAATGGAAAAAAAATTTCTTTAAACAAATGTTAAATAATTTAAGAAAAAAAGTTTCAAAAATTGAACAACTAAAAAATGTCAAATCGAAAAAAATTTGAAAAGAATTAAATATGTATTCTACTGTTTAAAGTAAAATGATTTATGAACGAAAATGTGACGAGCACTGCTATTTATACTGATTTTCTGTGGCTAAGTATTAGTGCTCGAGTGTGACCAATTATAAATAAGGAAGAATCATTTATAATTGGTCAGTTACGTTTACAGTGGATCGTACGATGCGATCACTCCGACGCAGTTACGTTGGTCTGCGTCGCAGTAAGCGTAGTTTCTTATAGAGATCTTCACTACGATGAATGCGGCGTAGTTACGCATAATTACGGCGTAAAATTGGCTCTGCGCGTAACTGCGGCGCAGTTGCAAAAAAAGAGGCGACATGGGAATACAATATCACTACTTACTGTTTCTATTTCTAATGAAGACACTTAGTCTAAAGTTAAATTATGTGCTAGGACACTTAATTGATCAACAATATGACTATGAGGATTCAAGGCAAGGTTGAGTAAAAGTTTATCAAGATATTGATATTTTGTCTTGTTTGAAACTGGTTCACCAGCATTAACTCTGCCGATCTTCGTATGAAAATGTGAGTCTTCTTTAAACATATGCATGTATTCGATAATGAAAATTAAATTTGTTGTGATTTTCAAAACACCAGTATGTCTTTTCGTCAGTTTGACAATATTGAATGAAAGAATAGTCATCTAATACCATCAAAGGTCGACCTTTTGCAACAGTAGTGAATTCGACAGAAGTAGACATGTTTGAATGATTAACAAATAAATTGTTGTGATTTTTCCTGTCCATGTGTGTCCTTTTATTTGGGATGTTATTTTTCAAAAATGAGCTTCGCTTAATTGGATTAAAGTATTAAAAGGTTTAAACGTGTATTACTTACAATTAGAAAATTTTTGAATTAGACGACGTTCTATTTTTGATTTATCTCTAGATTGAGTATATTGAGCTTGAATGTAACAAAGCTAGATATTTTTGTTCTTCTTTTCCCCTTCCAAACATTGTTCATGCAAAGCAAGTAGTTTAATATTTCATGATGAAGGCATCCGTGCGCATCTTTCCGGATCCCACTTTTTTCACTTTCTCATTATTTTAGAAATTTGAAAAGGTTCAGTCTTTGTCTTACGATAGTTCCATTACGACAAAATAGCTTTTAAAATATTGAGTGTTCGTTAGCAACTGTCATTCGATTCAATTATAATTCGTACTTTATATAAAATATAATACAGTAAATATGTCTATTTTTCTCTGAGAATCTGTAACTAGTTTGATATTTAAAAAGTGCGTGAAATTAAGGTAACTGCTATTTTTCCGTCACCAACAATCACAACAAAACGGACACTCATCAAAGTGCTTTCTATATTTAATTATTTTGATAAAGTTCACCATAAATAATGTCTTATATTAATTTTTCATTGGTTACAATCACATGTTTCTCAAAACAAATATTAAACGATATTTAATTATTTTTTCTTAAATTAGAAAAACAACAAGTGGAAGTCAATTAAGCAACTAATTAACTGATATTCACATTGATTTCCCAATCAAAATCTTTCAGTCAATAGTCATTGATATTTGATTTATCATCTCTATCCTTTCAATGTAATTAGTATCAAAATTATTAGGTTTTTCATTGAATCTAACATCTATCGAAAACATTGAATAACTTCTGTTCTTTACAAGCATATTCAACTCGAAATTTCGAAAATCAGGTAGGTGAACGTAAACAACTGCTTTTAAAAATGTTTAGTCGGAATAGAGATAAATTTTAATTTTTAGGAAGCCGAACTGGTTCCTGAAAAAGTACACAGTGATATGCAATCGAAATAATGAATAATCTAATGTATCTTCGCAATTCATGTTTTACAGCAGTCAGTATGATTTTGCATCTAGAACTATGGAAGTTAATATCAACCTATGATTACAGATCCTCGATTCTTCTATTCCACCCAAATATTGTATTCGTACTTTGCATCCAATTATAAATACCGATCATTTATTTCATCCCAATCATGTGTGGTGTATTGCTTATTATTCTGCTGCATTCATAAATTTAGTTTGATTCAAAACTGATGACTATACTTGTCATTAAGTTACCAATGGTTCATTAATAATCTTCAAAATTGGTTCACAAGAATGTTTTGCTAGAATTCTTCGTACAGTTACAGTCAATATAGTGGTCAACCTATTTTCTATGTTCATGTAATTTCAGAAATTGTTAACTTCGATATGCAGTAACAGGTGAAGTCTATTATTATGCTCATATTCAAACAGGATTATTTTACCAGAATACAAACAGCCCGTTCATTATGGTGAGTGACATCATCGAGAAATGCGTTTTCTACGAACGAAACAATTGTCATTGTACCTTTTATCGATTTCCGACTCTAGCAAGCTACTCGTAAGTTGTTGCTTTTTATACAGAATCGCTGTCGAAAAGAATTGTAGATTATTTTAAGCTGCAGCTCATGTATCTCGTTGTCTCTCGAAATAATGTTAAAAATCAGGTAAATCCCCAGGTGAATGAATCCGATACCGAATCCGATCGGACCCTACGATCCAATGAACTCTTATGGGAATCCGGGTTGTGGAAACAGTAACGGATCCGACGGAAGATACCTATTTTCTTATTTGTGTACGAATTAGCATTTAATCTCAATAGTGGAGACCTGTTTTATTATACGATGCAATCCAATCGGATTCCGATAGTAGGATTCGATAAAATCCAACACTAGGGATCCGAATCTCGGATCGCAACCAGGAATCTGATGGGATTTCTTCGGATTAGAGAAACGCCGATAGAAATATGATCGGATCTGACAGGCATCCGATCGGATCCAATGGTTGGAATGATTCTCCTGAGTCAATGATTCTTTAAAAAATAATATTCAAAATCAATCTATCGTTCTACATTTGAACTTGATTCTAAATAGCGAATTGAAAGTTATTACAGTTTACATGGCATTATATTTGCTATTTCATGAGAAAATAGAAAATAATGAGTCACTTTCTCATTATATATCCATCATCGAGTACATGCCTAAAATGGATCTATTTGGGTTGTATTATCATGTGCATACCATCCATGGTATTTCTACTGGAAAATAATGCATTGAAATTAAGTTTATTTGTAAAAATCGCCTACATGTGGTTGAAGTGAGAAATACGAGAGCTTTACTGCTATAACACACTAACAACATAAAGATATGAATGAAACCATTGAGAATTCACTTTTAAGCAAACGGGGTTTAAATGACGAAGAAACTACCCAGGACGAGGAATCCGTAACTAGGATCCTGTCAGATCCCATAGGATTCCCCGAACAATCCGACAACTTCCGATAGGAACCTGTCGGAAGTTGTCGGAATCCTCGGCAAAGGATTCCGATCGGAAGTTATTGGTGTCGGTTCCGCCGGTTTCCGACACTCGGATCCGACAATCGGATAATATTGGAAAGCAGTGGATCCGATAAGATCCTCCTATTTTATAATTAAATTAGGTATTGTGTTCAGTGTGTATCATTACTCCTCAGCTAGGTCGTACCATTAAATACGTATGAACTACGAGAACATTAAATTTTTAGCTAATTTTTTGCGGTTCACGTTGCATCACTTTTTATTCGTATTCCTCTGTTTATTTTACTAATGCATAAGATGCGATAACAGAAAAATATTATATACAATAATGAAAAACTGTCATGTATAATAGGAAAAAAAGGATAAGTTACTTCGAAATATTAGTTTCACAAAATCTTTAAAAATATATCAAGATAACAATTGCAGCACATGTAGATCTATGTAATCGTATTTCTTTGTTGATCATGACCATGAAAAGAATATGAAAATAATGAAGCTATTGATTTTCTTTTTCGATCTCGTT
>OENT01001471.1:12468-43000 GCA_900239685.1 Rotaria macrura
ATAGTATAAAAAATACAGATTTATCTTATATGATGAATCGATTATATATACATAAACATATACAGAAGCAGAGAAATTTAATTCTAAAAATATGTAACTCGTAATCAAAAGATTACAATAGAGCGCCGCTTAAAGATGTAACAGTAGAAAAAATCGATCCTCCAATGATAAACCCCAAACAACTCATGAACTTTGTGCGGAAAATATAAAAATCGACACATTTCACAATGATGAATTAGATTAAGTTTATAAAATTCAAAACATTAGAGAAACTACTGAAATGTTGGAGAAGACTTTATTTTCCGAATATCAGTTTTTCTTCGTCTACTTCGCCTATAAGAAACAACGTCAGTAGATGTCGTATCAAAGTGAGATACACAACTTGTTTCACCAAAAAATTCTTTTTTCTTTTCCGATAGCTCATGGGAACTTTGACCGTTAGAATAAAAAGGTTTTAATGTTGCCGTAAATTAGATGAAATCGTATTTTCAATGTTAATTAGTGTAAAAAAAAGAAATTATTCATATCATCGGTTATTGACGGATCCGACAAGTTCCTACTGTCGGATAACGGCGGATTCGATCAACGGAATCCCAGCGTACCCGACTGTCGGAAACAGTTGGAAATCAAGGGATATTATCGGTTTCCGACCGTCGAATCCTATTGGATTCCGATGGTCGGATAGTGTCGGATTATTAAGGATCCGATTGGATCCTGTGAGGTAAGTTCGACCTGGGTAGTTTATGTTTTACGATATCATGAATAGCAATTATGATATCTAAAGCAGTCCTCCCTATTTTGGGACGATCCTTATCGAACTAGATCAATCCCCGTTCTAAAACTTAAATAAAAGAACGTCATAATACGTAGATGGTAAAAATGTCTACAAAGACACATAGCCATATTTGTACATGCAACCGAATGCTCAATCATGAACACGTACCAGCGCATTTGAGCTTCAAAGACATGAAAAACTGGACAATCCGCAAAAGTCATCGAAGAACTAATTACATCACTGGAGAATCAGTATATTATTTGTAAGATAAAAATAAAAAAGATGAACAGCTCAATGCGCACTCATCTTACAAAGATATTGATCTTCAAGATTTTCAATACTACAAAGTGCAACACAACTTCCCATTAAATATTTATAAGAACATCTTGTTTCCATTAACATCTGTTCCAGATCAAGATGACTGGTTTCTTCCTAAATATTCCAGACGTTCAAAACCATTCCACGACACTACAACAATTTCGATCTTTACGAAACTAGGAAGTTCTTCGATGTCATTGTTTTCTAAGCTTTTACATCGACACAAAGTGGAATATTTTCATATCTTTTATGGTAACCGTACAAAGATCTGATAACAGAAATTACCAATATCAGAATGAAAAAAATATGCTTTCGTTTCACCATCCAAAACCTTAAAATACTATTCGTCATAAAAAAAACAGAAACTTTCTGTCATTATTTCATCAAAACTATCACCGCAACTATTCTTTATATTCCCGTTCATTCAGTCTAATCAATTCCTCTATGTGACGCCACAGATCCCATGCCATTCCATTCTCAGACAAATCAAGTGTAGTAAGTGTCTGTGTGAGAAAGTGGAGATTTTTATATGAGAGAGATGAAGAGAGCATGAGGGTTACGGTGTTCTTATGTAATGCTTGAGCTAGATATTGTGCTCCTACGTCTCCAATTCTATTCTTGTGGAGATTAAGTGTGGTGAGCGTCTGTGTGAGGAAGTGGAGATGGATATATGAGAAAAATCAAAAGAAAATGATGGTCACCGTGTTGTTTTTTAACACCTCGGCCACATGTTGTGCTCCTACGTCTCCGATTTCATTCTTGTGGAGATATAGTGTGGTCAGTGTCTGTATAGAAACATGTACACAGATATATGATAGAGGTAAAGAAAGAATGAGGCTCACGGTGTTTTTTTGTAGTGCTTGAGCCAGATACTGTATCCCGACAGCCCCTATTCCATTACAACGCAGATCAAGTGTGCCGAGTGTCTGTGTGAACACGCAGCGTAGTATACGTCAGAGAGATGATGGCTGACTGCATGCTGACTACCGTGTTCTTTTCCAATGATTTAGCCAAATGTTGAACTTCGACAGCTTCAATTTTATTACAGGAGAGATCAAGTGTGGTAAGTGTCTGTGTGATAAAGTTTAGAAGGGTACATCAGAGGGATGGGGTGAGATTGTCTGCTACGTTGTTGTTTTCCAATACTTGAGCGAGGCGTTGTACTCCGACAGTTCCGAGTTCATTTGAACGGAGGTCAAGTTTCTTAAGGGCCTGTGTGAAAAACTGGAGATCTGTATTTCAGAGAAATGCAGAGAGAAAGAGGGTGACCTCGTTGCTAAGTAACGCTTGGGTAACATGTTGTACTCCCACAGCTCCAATTTCATTACAAGAGAGATGAAGTGTAGCTAGTGTCTGTGTGAAGGCAGCAGAGATGTGTATAGGTGAGAGATAAAAAGAGAATGAAGGCCACAGTGTTAATTTTTAAAGCTTGAGCCAAATATTGTGCTCCTTCATCTCCGATTTTATTGCTGTGGAGATTAAGTGAAATGAGTACCTGTATGACAAAGTGACGATTGATATAGGAAAAGAGTGGAGACAGTTCACCTCACAGTATTCTTTTCTAGTGCTTTAGCCAGATATCGTGTTCCAACCGATCCGATTTCATTTGAACGAATATCGAGTGTGGCGAGTGTCTGTGTGGAAAAGGGGATTTTGGGCATTTGGGATAGTAGAGAAGAGAAAGTGTCTCACGGCATTGTTGTGCAGTGCTTGAGCGAAATTTTGCGCTCCGATAGTTCCAATTTTATTGTAAGATAAATCCAGTGAGATGAGTGTCTGTATTAAAAGTTCTAGATCAATATATATGGGAGAGATGAAAGAGCATGACAGCTACCGTGTTATTGTGCAGCGCTTTAGCCAGATGTTGCGCTCCGACTGCCCCAATGTTATTGTAAGAGAGATTACATGAGGTGATGGCCTGTGTAAAAAGGTGTAGATACGTATGTAAGAGAGATAAAGAGTCAATGAGTGGCACCATGTTGTTACATAATGCTTCTGCCAAATGTTGAGCTGCGATATCCCCAAGCCCATTATTGTGAAGATCAAGTGTGCTCAGTATCTATGTGAAAATTTACAAACCGGTATTTGAGAGAAATGTACGGTGAAAGAGGATCACCATGTTCTTGTGCAACGCTTCAGCTAGATGTTGCACTCCCACAGTTCCAATTTCATTACAGGAAAGATAAAGTGTGGTTAGTGTCTGTGTGAAAAAGTGGTCATCGGCATATGTAAGAGATGAAAATTCCAATATATTTACTTGATTGTTACACAAAGATTGAGCCAGATATTGTGCCCCTTCGGTCCCGATTTCATTGCTGTGCAGATTCAGTAGGTTTAGTGTCTTTATGGAAAAGTAGAGATCGATATATGAAAGGAGTGGAGAGAATGCAGGTCACAATGTTCTTTTCTAATGCTTGAGCCAGATATTGTGTTCCATCCGGTCCGATTGCATTGGAACGAATATCAAGTGTAGCGAGTGTCTGTGTTAAAAAGCCGATAGTCGCACAGTGGACAGAAAAGGAGAAAATGTGGCCCACGTTGTTGTTATGAAATGCATGCGCTAGATGTTGTGCGCCTACAGCGCTGATGTTATTATGAGAGAGGTCAAGTGAGGTTAGTGTCTATATGAAAATGTACCGATATGTATATGTGAGAGGTTACGAGAGAATGAGGGTCACGGTATTATTATGCAGTGCTGAAGCCAGATGTTTTGCTCCGACAGCTCCGATGTTATTGTACGAGAGATCGAATTCGAGGAGTGTCTGTATGAAAAAGTAAGGATGCGTGAAGAGAGAGTTTGGGAGTAAATGAGGATTACAGTATTGTTGTGCAGTGCTTTAGCCAGATACTGTGCTCCGTCATCTCCGAATCCATTGTTGCGGAGATGAAGTGCGGTAAGTGTCTGTGTGAAAATAGGGGAATTGTTATTAGAGAGACATAAAGAGAGAATGATGGTCACGGTATTATTATGTAGTGCATTGGTCACGTATTGTGCTCCGACAGCCCTGATTCCGTTGTAAGAGATATCAAGTACGTTGAGTGTCTGTGCGAAAAGGTGGAGATTTATATATGACAGAGATGAACAGATAATGCGGGTCACGTTGTTGACTTGTAGTTCTTGAGCCAGATGTTGCGCTTTGTCTGGTCCGATTCCGTTATAAGAGATGTCTAGTGTCACAAGTGTCTATGTGATTAAGTTGACGTGAGGTCATGGAAAATCAGAATAGAGAACGAGAATCAGTTGTTGTTTTGAATAGGTCGAGCGTGATGAATGGAGGCTGGAATAGGGAAGAAGTGGTTTGAGTAAGGAACAACTGCGTTGCTCTTGCCTTTATCGTTCTGCATTATAGTTTGTGGTTTTTTCTTAATGATTACACGTAACTATAGATGCTTCTAATTGCTGTACAGTGTGATGAAGTTGCTGCAGATCGTGAACAAGTTTTTTGTAGATACTTAGGTAAAAGTCGACATGCGGAATCGAAGTGTAAATAGTATATTTAGAAGAACTTGCTGTATGACAGTACTGGACATAATTAGTAAGGAGAAAAAATTTTAATTTGTTAGACTGTTTTCATCTTTTCTTTCTCTGCTTCTGTTTGTCTATCAATCAGCGCATGCACGTTAAAGAATGCTCTATCGGAACATCGACTAAGAATTTTTTAAACTTATTTATTTTCATAAGAAAAAATTAAAACTAAAAAAACAGCGCTTTTGGCCTATTAAAAATTGTAAGAATAAATATATCTGTACATAACCTCTTGCAGAGAACGGACGACGGTCAAGAAAACGAGACTGATGGATCACGGAGGTGTATTTTTTCTTTTCTTTTAACTTCAACTTTTGTTTTGTGTATACTACTTCTACATCAGACATAAATGTTTTGTTCATCGCTCATTACAATATAAATGGGCAGGGAAAAAATTTCAATATTTCAAAAATTGCTAATTATTTCACTATTACAAACTGGTTTTACATGTGAAAATATTCTTAATGTATTTGATGTTTCAAATAGTTGGGTAAGCAACATTATGAAAAAGTAAAATTACCATTAAAATACCGTCCTAGTCAAAGTTATAAAACGTCGACAAACTCGAACGAAGATAGTTATTTATTGAATATAATGCAGAAAGGTGGTGAAAAATCAGGGGTCGCCGAACTTCGCCAGTACGACGTTTCGCCAATTATTGGCGAGAGTCCTGAGGGTGCACTGGCGATTGTCCACCTGACTTTCACCAATTGGCGAATGTCCATGGGGTATATTGATGATAGTCCAGTGGGCATTCGCCAATATTGGCGAAAATCATGTGGACATTCGTAAATATTGGCGAATATATGATGGACATTCGCCAATATTCACGATAATTTACTCGAAAAATTCACTAAGGACACGCCCGGATATGATATGATCATGTTGAAGAAATTCTAATGAAAATGTGTAAGAAAAAAATGAAGTCACACGTGATATACTTCAGATGAACAAAGGAAAATGACAAATGAATTAATCAAGTTGTTTAAAAGAAATAGCGAAAGAAAAAAAAACTAGAGAAGGCTGAAGATAATAACCTAAATGCAATCAGATCGTGAGCTTCACAATTGTATTAAAAAGTCTAAATGAATACTTTCTTCTTGATTTTTGTTTCCTTTCTTACCTCTACCAACAGGACCGCCAACAATATAAGCAAATGACGAAATTGTTTCAACAAATGATCTTTGATTTGAAGCCAATAAATTTAGAAGTTTGATGATCTGTTTACTTTTACGAGCAACTGTACATATTGATTCGTGTGATTTTGCTGCTGAGAACCTTATCCTGCCTGAATCCTTCTGTCAGATACTACACTTTCCTCTTGCTTTAAACATTGTAAAAAAATCCACAAATTTAGATGTGGTTGAAAATAAAAACGGTTACAAAGACTATGAATCAAAATTTGATTTATGTTCGGCAATTCGGCAAGAACATAAAAGAAACTGTATTACAATAGGAAAGAGTTCATAATATATATAAATATTATCTGCTCTAATAGTTGAGAATGTGAGGAACTTTCGCCAGTATTGGCGAATGTCCACATGACTTTCGCCAATTGGCGATTGTCAGCGGGGTATATTGGCGAATGTCCACCTGACTTTCGCCAATTGGCAGGTGTCCAGCAGGTATATTGGCGAATGTCCACATGACTTTCGCGAATGGCGAAAGACCGGTTGGCGAAAGTCATTCTGGCGAACTTCGGGCTACCCAAAAATCAAGTTGACAGTTAGCATGTGGATAGAATTCATGAAATGAAAAACCGATTAGTCGCCCGCGATCGGTGCGCCGACGATTATTCAATACTATATACAAAAGTTATACTAGCAGGCGTAATTGTTATCAAAAACCAATTGATTGTTCTTCTCAAATAGAATTTTCTCAAAATATTTTGTAGATAATTGGAGTATCTCAGCATTCTCTGAAAATTCAAGGAATTGCGGGCGCATGTGGATTGGAATTCTAGTTAAAATACCCACTAAAGAGTAGTTCTACTTTGCTAGAATACTTAGACGCACCCATGCTCAATCTTTTTTTCTGCTGTGGAATTACGTTTTTCTTATCGAATTTGTTTCTATATTACGACTTTTCTATGCGACATACGCTTAGAAGCAAAAGAAATAAATATGGTCTAATCAAGACCAATGAAACTTATCATGACTATACACACGCTCTATGAACTATAATGCGATCTTCTGTTGTGAATGAGTCGAATCGAGTCGAGTCGAATACAGAAACCAATCAAATTGAGATTTTTCTATTCGTTTCGGTCTCTGATACGTATCTCATGAAGATCTTTGATTTTCCAAACGTTCAGATCTCTAACTAAACATAGTAGCGAAGGCATTGAAAATATTGAAATACACGAATTTATGTACTTGATATTTATGGTTTATTTCTTCAACAATTATACTCATCAAAATGGGAATGCTATACAAAGTCTCGGAAGAAAAATTTTCGAAAAAACAATATCTCGAAAAAATCTTGAAGGACAAAATCCCGAAAAGATAAATATAGAAATAAAAACCGTAGAAAAATACAATTTTGAAAGACGAAATTTCGAAAAAATGATATCTCAAACGAAGTCCTCTCATTCTGCCACAACTTTGGCCAGTTTAAAATTGATATATAAAAACAGTGAAATTTACCTGATATCGATAATATGTGTCACTAATCATATTCAGTCGGGCACAGACATTACGAACTGAACATAGAATTGAAAATTCATCGAGTTTGTCAAGAATACGATAGAGAAGTTCGACAGGTAGTCCCAGAAGAGATGAAGGAGATTGATTAGTCGACACTGCAGTTTGCGTTCGAACAGTATGCATTGTTAAAATGAATGTCATTGAAATATGTTTTTCCTTTGATAGTTATTTTTTTATTGACAAGGCATCGTCAGCCTTCATCATCGTTCTGCAGATTTTTATTGACACAGAACTGAAACCATTGAAATGCGATGAATTCAAAGAGAAAGAAAATTCATTGAAGTATATTATACACATACATTTTTCCTACCATTTCATACAAGACCACCAGTCAATTTTTTATTTTCTCGTTTGCATCGTGGCTCTGTGAATATAAGCAAAAAGAGAAAAAACACGTATTACAACTTTTGAAGAGAAGAGAATATATCGAGGAAGCAAAAGAGAATAACATTCCTAATATCATACACACAACTATAATACAGTCAAAAAACGTAGAATAATTAACTTGAAAATGTTTGATCAAAGCGGAACATGTAAGGAACACTTACTACTGTTTAGGAAATCTTTGTATACCCTTTACAAACCGTTACGAAAAGTACATATACTTTCTGAAACATTTACTATCTGAATACGTTTATTAGAAAGGTATGTAGAATGGTTCACTTAGATCTTCTGTTGTTCAAAGCATTTATCAAACGCTATCGGAAAGAGTTCATTCATCTATACCAAGAACTCATGAATATATATTCAGAATGATTTGTGAGGATCGTCAATCAAACTAATAGTGCATGAAAGAGTATATAAAACTAGATGATGAAGTTTTTGAGATGATGATTAACCCGAAATGAGCTTCTAAGTAGGCAAAAGAACGCTGATGTTATGAAACTCACATCTATTGCAGAAGAAAATGGTGAATTTTAGTTCTAAGTCGAAATTCGAGTGTGTCGAGTTACGACGACTTATTTCGACCTTAATGAAAGGTTATATGTGGTAGTTTTGGCGGAGTAAATATTTGAATATGTTGGGAGCTTTTAAGAAAATGTAAAGTTTATTATTTAAAGACTAAATTGATTGATTACGATACTCTCTTTGAAAATCCGGGGGTGGGATTGATTATTCAGTTTAGGATACTATGGAAACATTTATTAGATCGTTCTCTATTCAGTATACTGTCTTAATTGTTATGAAAACTTTACACGTGTTGTAAATATGATATATAACGCTGTAGTTTTTGGGATGATCTTCGTCTTCACCAGTTAAAATTCTACTAATGAGAGCCGTCTAGCAACATAATGATTGAATAACTTTATTAAGATTCGCATTCGTTTTAATTCGTTGAGATAAATTGTATTTGGGGTGCTTTGGGATCCATATACAATGAATCTCGTTCACCAAAGTGAAGTCGTTTAAATAACATTTATAAAAAGGATTTTTACGTTCATTAAAGTCGATTATTTCACTCCTTACTTACTTCTTCCCTAATATTTTAATACTGATTGGCACCAAGTAGAAAACATTGGAATGCACTTTTCCCCCTTCATTTTATCTTAAAATTCTAACCATTACAATGACTGAGCACAACGAAAACAAAAAACATATGTAATAGTTGTTATAATAATTATTGAAATGATTTTTCATTCAATTATCAGTAATCGTCCTTTCTTCAGAAGGTCCAGCTCTCCGATTGAGGTCTCAGTAAAAATGTGAACAATCTCCTTATACGAAAAAAGAACGAAGCTTTTTCTAGATCATGCATACATCTACCGACTCAGAGCATAGAGCGACATGCTATTACCGACTAGAACAAATGAGTTTTAACAGTGATTTAATCTATTGACAATTAAATCCGATCGAAGAAAGTACTATTGAAATGAAAACTATGAACAATGTTGCTGATCGATCGATCGTAAGATTATTCGTTTTTGGTATATTTTCAACAGCCTTAGCTAGAATATTGAATGAATCAGACGAAACACAATTATAGTGTGCATTGACAGTGCATGAATTTCGATGGCACACCGAATATATACGGATGGACGAGTGCTGTTCTTATGTCCATCGAAACTTTGGTGATTTAAGTAGTTATGACCAAAGGCGAGTGTCAATTGCTCAAGGGCAAATTTCTTAGAATAGTTGTGCGTGAGGGATGCTTGGTGACTATGAAGCATATCGGACAAGAGCTGTTTCTATGATTTATTGAAGGTATATTTTGAACGAGAGAATTGATAAGACTAAGTACGCACGTCATGCTGTAAACCTTTTGAAGAAGTACTAACTTTTTATACCAACTGATGAAGTGGTCCAAAACAGCAGTACAAAAGCTGAACTTTCAATTGACAGACGCAGGATCAAATGCTCAAGTATTATCAACTTGGTTCACAGTGACGATTAACAAATGAGCTAAATTTTTGTAAATAATTATTAGATGAGATATCAGATGCTAAATAGTAGCCTCCTAAGGTTCGAATGTTACTCTAAAAAATGATTAGGCGTAGTAATATGGATACGAACCAAATTCAAACTTTTAAAAAATATTTCAAGAAAGAAATTGTTTGTATCCGCTACAAGTGCTCGGCACATTTATCTTTTCTTACTGAAAGACTATGGTGACCTCTAAAGTATTGCTTTCATTTGATCATATCCAAAGTGTGATCGTAGAACTCGACTGTATCGAATTCGAACATTTTATACTATGCTTTGATACTGATGTAAGAGAGTAGATAGTAGACAAGTGTCACAGTGAGAATTAAACTTTCGATCATTATTGGTGAGCTTCTAAGCTCTATGTTAAATATATTATTACTCATTCGTTGAAAGTAGAAAAATAATTCTCAAAATTCTGATAAAGTAAAGCTGTTGTTCGCGTTTTATTTTGCTGCAAACCATTGGTTTTACTGTTGGTTTTGACTAGAAATGAATCTCAGTTCGTTAAAGCACAGAAACTGGACCAATATGTATTCGTTTTGGACGAATGAGGTTTGACTAATGAACAGAAACTATTGGTTGCTTTTAGTGACCGATAACATTTTAACCTTTGTACCAGATGCTCATCAAGGTAGTTTAATGGCGAAATAGATTAGCTGTTCGTGTGTCATTCTCGTCTTTCTTCATTACTGCGAGTGTTATTTTCTTTGATGTCCTTATCTTCATCGTACCACTTGTGCAGTACTCTCATAACACGTTCGGGTCTCACGCAATGGTTGAAATCAACTTTATTGGCCTTTGGTTGCTTTATGCAGGAATCGTATCTGTTTTTGTTATCTGCTTCTTGGCAAGTCAACGCTTGAACTCTGTATGTTTCTACCATGGCATCTGTATTAGTTTCTCTCTGTGTGTTCTCAATCTGCCCTTGCTCTTGAAATGGTACTCACCTTGGCCTTTGGCCAACATTCACGTACTCTTCCTGAGTTCTATAACTAGTCTACTTTTTACACTGAAGTTTCTTGATTGGGGATTTGCTCGTGATTGGAATGAACTACGAACAATACCACTCAAGCAAGTAGCTATCGATCTTTCAAGTTATCCTCGATGGAACACATTCGGAGAGAAAAAGCCGCCATTGACCATCAAAGATATTTATCTTGGTAACTTTTTAATGCTGTTCAGAGCACTCTTTCAGTTCGTTGCCCTTCGAGTATTACTTTATCTGACTCCTCAAACATGGATTTCGCTCCCTATGTCGTCACTTTCACCGTTTATTTGGCCGATTCGTTATCTGTTGCTTTCTTTCGCTCTCTATCTCTCCATTGGCGTTGTGACTAACGCAGTGTTCGGTGCTGGTGGCCTGATATGGAGAATACCGATGAATTCGACGTTTCCAGCTTTTCCGTTTGCTTCGTGTAGCATTCGTGAATTCTGGTCTCGTCGTTGGAATGTCTTCATCAAACAACTACTACATCGGGCATCTTTTATTGTCGTGCCACATTGGCTTGGTATGAGTCACACAATGAGTAACACTTTACGTGGTTTGATGTCTTTTGTGCTATCGGGCATTTTGCATGAACTGCTCTTCACCATGTCTACGGATCGATGGTCTGGAAAGAATATGTTATTTTTCCTTTTGCATGCGCTTTTTGTCACAATGGAGATCTTGTGGGATCGAATGAAGAAGATTTCTCAACCATCCAGAACACTGTTAGACTGGTTTCGAACGATTAGCTTGTTTGTTATAACGTCGCCTCTCTTTTTTGATCCATGGATCGAAGCAGGCTATTTTGTTTCATTGGCAAAGTTTCTTACTTAATCTAAGCAACAGATATCAGTCCGTGTAACTGATAATCTTACTAAAGCAGGGCTTTCTAGCCACTAAGAATCTGTACTAGGAACATTTTTTTGTATCAAGTATAGTATTATAGACAAATAAAATAGACTTCTTCGCTTATCTGATACAATACAACAATTTTAAGAAAAGACTGTATCATATATGCATGCATGTAGAAGGTTTGCTAATGTGTTGCAATCAGGAATTATGAATGAAATAAATTGATTGTATGTTATAATTGAAACGTTCAATTCGCAATACTGAGTTACGATCAGGAATAGACATGTTTAGTCACATAGTATTATTGTAAAATTAAATAAGCCAATCAAGATTCGAGATCTAACAACAACGTCATAGTCATAGAAACAATGGGTTTTCATATAGAAATTATTAGCATTGGTAGTAATATCCAACTTAACAGTTTCGGCGAACAGATACTGTGGAAAGCGACTTGCGAGAAGAGGCATCCTATCTTGCAGGCAAAAACGCAATAAATCAATCGAAATTCACCGGAGGGAATATAGGAAATTTCTGGCCTCAGCAGTGTTTCTTTACTCCAGCGATTTCTGGTACTTTTCTGTTCAATTAGATCATTCCTTTTTTTTCAGGGAAAAGTTGAGTCAGTTGCTTTTTATGAATATAAAATCTCTCAAGGATAAATACTAACGAACTCCAAGGTGGATCGATATGATACTAGAAAAGTTCAAAAGATTCTCAAAACTGAAAACCTTTCAAATGATATATTGTTTTGTACAGAGAATAAACTTTTATTGAAGCAAACTTACGGTAGCCTTAATACTTGAACAAAACATGCACACTATGAACTGAACTATATTGATACAAGGTGATATCATCATACCTAACATTTCAAAAGAGATTAACATTCATATGGAAATGTATATCTAGCAACCTTAAAACGTGATTGTCAACTGAATTTCGATATGAAGATTTTAAATATCTGAAAATATGCCAGTCTGCTAGATAGCTAAAGTACTTAACGGACATTCTGGAGAAGACTTCTTTCACTCATCTCCATTCAAAACCCAACAAACATATAGATACGCTTATGTTTAATATGAATGGTATGGTTGAAAAATTCTCATCGGTGCATAGCAAACGCTATGCGTAATCTTTCTTCCCTTCATGCACGAAATAACAGTATAACACATATCACACTACCATAGCTAAACATATTATTCAATTATCTCTTAAAGATAGTATATAATAAAGAATTAATCTTTGCATCTTTTCTATTAAACTTGATAAATTCGATCTATCATCAATTCAGAAGTGACTACTTGGTAATGCTTTATGTATGACAGCATCTATTTATAAATATATATATCGGGAAAAGACCAATAATATAAATAGTTGTAACAAACGAAAAAAGCCTTCTTGCTGCTTTTTTCATTTTTTTCTCTTGCTGTTTGTTTTTTTCCTCTTTACGACCAGTGTTCGAATTATTTCAAGAGAGTAAAAGAAGAAAATGTAAAACCAGCAGCAGAAATCTCAGCATGTTATGTTGTCTTATGAATGGACAATACAAAAATTAGTGTTATCAATTTATAATTATCTAGTTGCAAAACAAATACCAGTATAGACGGATATTAAGTCTGGTATAAAATCTGCTCACTTATACGAAGGATATTCAGATTTCTTTGTACTGAGCTGTATCCTTTCACTTAATTTTGTTTAGTCTGAGCGATACAATTGAGAAAAGTGCTTGCTTTATATGTTTCATGATACCACACTATCAAAATTCCGATTTTTGTAAGCAGGAGCTACAATATGCGAAACAGTGTAATGTACCAGTCATACCATTAAAATTAAAAGAGGGTTGGAATCCTACGAATTGGTTAGGTAATATTTTTGCAGATATTATTTCAAAAGTTAGTAGTGTTAATGTTTTCGATTTCATGCTCAGGATTCATAACGTGTGGTTTATTATGGCTCGATTTTTATCACATAAATAATTTTGAAAAAAAAGCAGCTGAATTATACAACCGTATCAATAAAACGACTGGAAATCAATTTCTGGTACAATACTCATATGGAATAAACCCAAAGGAAGACGACAAAGTATTTCGTTCACAAGAACGAATTCGTACATCCAATCATGTTTTCGATAGACAAAATACAATTGGTAAACATGATTGATAGGATTCTTCAAGTCTCAGCTGTCTAACGTACAGTTTCTCTTTCTACAGAAATGGATATTTCACGTAATCATGACACAGCAAGTCGATATAGAGCTCCTTTAAATTTTCGCATGCCCTCCAGCCGTGTCTTTCAATCATCAGATCTTCATACCATGAATTATTTCGATCAGAGAACGCGTAACGAAGTGCCCTTGGCTCTATCTCCTTTACGTCGTAGACAACGAGGATCACCGGCAAAACAGATCGCTTCTACTATTAACCGCTCGACAGGAATCTTAAGACAATCCTTCTCGGACGAAGAAGAGAAAAATGATGCTAAATTTGGGGATTAAACAATCAAACATGTTTGCATCTTATTATCAATTTAAATACAGCTCATCACTATTATATTCAATGAGAGTTTTTCCTATCTTTTGGAAATTTCCAATTTTTCTCTTATTAAATAAACGTTCGGGGATTAGTAGTTTTCGAGACCTCAGAGAATATGAGTGAGCGAGCTACTACGTGTTCTATGTTTAGTTCAATTTTTAAAATTCGGACCTCGATGAAAATTGCGGACTAGAAAATGTTATATTTCATAATAAGGTTTATGTCAAAGACGATAGATGTTATGTAGAAGAGCTAACGTTATAACTTCTTCAACTAGCCAATTTGAGTGTCAATTCAGTTAAAACGAACAACATTATTTAACGTATAACCTAAAAGAAAATGACAAATTCATACTGCATGCCGTTTGCTTTCGTCCTTTCCCAATCTATGTTTTGATTCACAGCATTCATTAATATCAATCATCAATATTTCATTTCATACAACATTATATTTCTTCCACTGAAGACAGTCGCTCTAGTTTTTCTTTCATAGATTTGGATGAGATCGACAAAAGGAAACTAAAGAGTCAATTTTAACAAATAAGCAGAATACTAAGACAAGTATAGTATTAACTTTCAAGAAAAACTGGAAAACGTATTCTTACAACTCACATAAATGAACGATGTTACTATTCTTGATTCTATCGGTGTAGAATCAATATTATTCTTGGACAAAATTTCCATCGGCCCTCTATTTTACGTTCATTCGAAAAAATCAATTATTATAATGCTTGCACAATTGATTACTGTTAAGAAGAAAATGATTCAGTTGTAATTCTATAATGTGGAGCAAAAGAGAGTTTATAGTTCAGATTAAAAGATATTGTTGGTCGGGTGACAGCGTTAAGTATTACTTTCAGCGCCATGGTTTTCTTTCCTTCCTTTGTAATTATTTACTATCTCTTGTAACTATCCCAACGATCTGCATTTTTAAATGTAATCATGTGAAGGTCAAAACGAAAAAACGATCAGATTCATCATTCATCGGAGCCTGTTCTGTACAGAACGATGCAGTCGACTTTTCTTTTATTGCTTGTCTGCCATCTCATGTTACATTGTAGGCGTATGATACCTGTGAAAATACGAGATAAAAATGATGAAACATGTATCTCATAAACATTGTTAAAGTTCGTTCGGTCATTTTCGTTATCCTGCTAGTGTGCAAGACTTCTATTGGCACAGATATCAGTATCTATACATAGAAAAAAAAATTTATTCATTCTACTAAATGGTAAATCTGGACTAACTGCAAATATCAAAAACGTTTCAGCATCTATCATCTATTGAAAAATAGGTAATCATTACACAGAAAAATATCTTATGGGAAAGAGCACTGCCGATTCCTTCGTTACACGAACGTTTTTCTCTATACACATTCAGAGATACAGTTTCACGCCTTTTCCCTTATGAAAGTCTACATTGAACTTATATATATATCATATATTTAAAGTAAAGCGATTAGTTAGGATGATATTGTAACCACTTGGACGTTAGTTTTTCAGAAAATTTATTCGAACTCAGTGACATGAATGCTGTTACTGTTTCGACGTATAAAAATTATTTATTTTGATCTATTTCTTCTGCAACATACTCGTGAGTATTAAAGTATGGAACAGTAAAATCATCAGTAGAAAAAAAGCAAACAACTAGATTAATCGACTTTCTTGTTTTTCTAATTGTTGTCGAACGCTTGCCGAAATTGTATTACCCTGGAAGATGTGCACTTTCTGTAATGTCTATTTACATGTGAAATCGAGATTATATTTTAGAACAAGAAATGCAAATTCTGAGTTACTTTGTTTTCTCGTAAACCATTTACAAGAAACTGTCCTCCGGCATCGCCGATTCGGTTAGAAGCCAACGATAGGTCAGTTAGTACCTATTCACATGAAGAAATTTACCTATTAGTCAAATCGAAAGCCTGCATGTCTCACTGTATTATTTCGTAGCATATCGGCAAGATATTGAGCCCCTTGATCTTCTATTAGATTTGTATTCAAACCTAAAGAGCGTAGTGTCTAGACTCATAATGATAACAAGAGAGATGAGACAGAAAGGAAATATCGAACGGAACAGTACTCTATGGTTTCGTATGATTCCAGCAAGATGTTCGACTCCATCATTTCCGATTTGATTGTTCCACAGATCGAGTGTGGCCAGTGTCTATTTAAAAAGAGAAGATAAGTACGGTAATTAACACAGAAAAAAGGATATATCACCTTATTATATCGCAAGGAATCTGCAATGTATTTTGCTCCAGTTGCCTTTATTTGATTATTGCCAAGATGCAATGAAGTAAATGTCTGAACGTTCAAGAAATGTATATAAAAAAAGATGAAATTAAGAACATCAGTAAAACTTTTTTCTTTTCGTGCCAAAATTAGAGCACTGTATTATTTTAAGGTATCGCCTAAGTACAAGTCATTCTTTGTTGTGCACTATCAATTTTTTTATTTTCTCGAAGCGAATTCACTGTTCATTATTGAATTTGCGAAGCATTTCTTTTTTTTTGCTCATAGGAGACGCGGCAGAAAATTCATGACAAAAACGAGAGTTAGAAAAATTTGTATTTTTATATTTATGGAATATGCTCCTCAACAATTTGAATTTGAACTAACTGATTTAATGAGAGTAATAGAAGAATAATCATGGAAAAGCTTTAAATTCAATATCCATACTCAAAAAATACATCTCCTGCTTTGACAGTACAAAAATATGAATCCCTTTGTATTCCTCTTCTTTGACCGATTTCCAACGCTTTCCTATTAGTTCTTGTAATACAAAATTCAGAAATGCACCTATTAGGTGTTCTAGTTTTTAAAGACTTTTCACTCCACTACTAGGTTGCGTTCGAAAACAAAGCTCGGATCTTAAATAATTTAACGTCAGAAAAAAAATAATGAAAGAATTTTCATTTCACCGTAATAGTTGATAAGAAAAAGGGCCTGATTTAATGATTCGAGTATAAAACTACTATGCAAGAAATCATAAATCCTCGTTCTTCTTAAAAATTATTATGGTAGTACCAATGTTATTTACATATATAAGTTGTGAAACAGTGTGATTGTTCTCCGCTTAATTTTCAAAGTACTGAATTCAAATCTTTCATGAAAGTATGTTAAGTTACGACGTTAGAAAATAGAAACCTATCTATACCGTATTAAGTCGAACCGTTTGAGCGACAATCTTCATGTCATAATCTGTCAATCCTTGATTATTCAAGTTCAATATCGATTTCCCTTCTTGCTCAGTGATAAATTGTGAAAGTTGTAAATTCTCGTATTGTGGTTCTTTTTTCAAAGTAACTTTTTCAAATGATTGTAGCAACATAGCCCGCAATTCATCAAGTCCTTGAATATTGTATTCCTGCATTGATGGAGGCTTTATATTAAACCATTTCTCATACATACGATCCAAGTATTCCTCATCGCTTTCGTAGTTTTGCAAAACTTGTACGTAGTTACCTGCATTCAAAGTCTGCCCAAACAGCATCTCACGCTCTTGCAATCTTCGCTGTTCACTTAAAAGTTTAAATTCATAATCTTTTATTTGTTGAATATTTTCCTCGTCAATTTTCAACAAATCTTCTTTGAGCATCTTTTCATGATCATCAAGCATTTTATGCAAAGACGTATATAGCTCGACAAGATTTGCCTTTTTCGAGCTCGAGTAGTTTTCATATTGGAGATACATTTTTTCTACTTCATCTTTGAGATTTGCTGAAAATGGATGCATCTTGAATTTCTTTTTGATCTAAATGTAGACTGTCAGATTCATTGAAAGTAAGGAATGATTCTATTGTTAACTCACGTTTTCGTCTATTACCATGATAGCATCGACAATCAATTCACATTTGTGAGTATCTTGCTTGTCGGCCAAGCAGTGTCCACAGTAAATTTCCTTATTTTCTGGACACCAATATTCCAATTCTTTTGTTGGATGAGTTGTACAATAAACAATTCTTGGGGGTCTTGGTTCACTTGGTCGATGAGTTTTTAATGCTGCCAGTGAGTGTACTGTCTGATAACATTCCAGACAATAACCCTGATTATTGCAATCTCTACACCAAGATTTTGCTGCCTGTGTTGTACATTGACAACATGGTATTATACCTAGCATTAAAAATACATATGTACCGATGAATGATGATAGGCTTTGTATTTATCCTCGTGATGATCGACCACGAAAGACGACAAGTGACCACATACAAATCGAAGTGAAATGACAATTAGTCGAAGGAAAACATCTTACTCGATGTTGATGATAATATAAGTTCGAATTATGTTGTACGAAGAGATTGATAGTGAGTTTCATTTTAGGCAATCTTAAGCTGATAATTGTATTTTGACGGATTTCACTTTCAAACAATATCATGAAAGTTACGGATATCAAGGATCACACAAAATGTATACGAGTTACTCACTCGTACGTGTTGTTCAGATTAGAATCATTGACTAGCACTTAATTATCAAATCAAGAAAAAAAAGGATCGAAGCGAACCTTTATTCAAGAGGGAATCATCTCATTTTTCTAAATACAAACTCATGATATAAGTTTCGAATAGTTATTTATGGAAATAAATTAAAACTGTTATTGTATCTTTACTCAAAGGAACCATACGATCGATTAGACATCCCTGTACATCACATTTCATTTACTGATCATTCTACTAAACCCATGCAAACAAATGAGTATTTTTAACTTTATCGTACCTTTACTTTTCAAAATTATTTCAACGATTTGGCGAACCGTTAAATTGACTGGTAGTGAGCCAATATCAGCAATGCCGATTCGTGTAGGATCACGTAAAGGGCATCGAAATTCACCTTGATCATGTGCAGCAGTTTGTTGTATACATTTCAAACAAAATGTATGCGAGCAAGGTAATACACGAGGATCATCGTAGTAGTCTAAACATATTGCACATTTAACAATTTCATCGATTCGTTCATTGCGTTCATCTTGATTTACGTTTACTGCCATATGAATACAGTAATGATGATCTACGATGAGAGCATGACTTTTAATTATATTTGAAGACTACAGTTACATAGAATTTTACCACTTATAAGAATGCAAACGAAAGCAAAAAAATCTGCTCTATTCTTTTTCATACATGTACTGTGAACTAGAAAAATATAGCTATCGTCGTATCATCTATTTTTTAAATCACATAAACGGAACAGGATTTCTTGAAAATTAATATTCCATGACAATTATTTGGCTCTCATTCCCCCCTGTCTTATATTTATTCGAGTTCTTTTGTGTTAAGATACATTTCATTCTAGAATACAGATATTTTTTCAATGGTAGATACAAACAGTTTAACATACCTCGCATACATGCTCATTACGTGGCTGTATTCTCAAACCGCGCGAAGTGGATGAATGATTTAGAAAACAAAGAATACATGTTGTGTGCATGCTAGACTTCTTAACATCAACGATGAATTATTCTTTTATTAACCAATAAGAACTATTGCAACTATTTTCATCATAAATACTAACTTCTATAAAGATCATGAGGAGTAATGCGATCGTATTCTAACTCGTAGAGAATGTCTTCAAACTGTTAATTTATAGTATTTTTAACAAAGAACTAGAAACGGAAGTACGCTTGTTTTCAACAGCGAAATATTTTCATTTGTTTACATTTCGAACGCAACAAATGCAAATAAGAGTTGGCTGTCATTTAGTGAAAATGAATCAGTTTTTTTCTGTCATCGTTCACACACACCTTACTTGGAAAAAAAAGTAATAACCAAGTAAAGAATGTCTGTGAAAATGTTGCTTTATGAAATGTGACCCGTGTTGGTTTGTGAACACTTATCAATCGTATGTTTTGATCGTCCACTAGTATATTAACGTTCTTAATTTATGAAGAAATGATATCACATTTTTTATTCTTTGCGAAATATTTCTCGCGTAATCGCGAAGACTTTCAAACTTTAAGAAACAACAGTGTACGAGACTGTTGAAAAACAAATTAAACTGTGGATGATTTCATTGACAAACAATCATGGAAGATAGTTATGGTAGATAAAGTAGAACACGAGAAGCTCTATTCAATAACTGGTACAAAAATTTAAAATTATTACATAAGAGCTGGCTTTATTTGAATCAATCTTAATTCAATCTCGAAAATAAATTATTGAATCGAAGCCAATATTCAAAGATCAGTTGCGTTCAGAATTCTTTGCTTTTGCTACAGAATGCCTGTTTATTTTTCCATCCTAATGACAAGTTTATTTTATTCATTTTAACCTTTCTCCATTTTCTCATCTGCTTCAAAGTGGATGCTGCTTCGTCAAAACATGACATTGGAAATATGTTTATTTAAATTTTGACATTTCGAACAAGGAATATGTAATAAGAAAAAGAATTTCTGCAGATTTTTTCACCAGTTTACCACTAGTAACCAATATTTCAAAAATAGCTCGCAAAAGAAGATATAATAAACAACTGCACATAGAACTGATTTCAAAGAAAACCCATAAAAAATAATAGATTCTAAATCGACATCATCAATTTTCTCTTTTTGCTGCAAATACTACCGAATCCAAATGTATAACTCTTTGATTTTTTAAATTCATATCTTTATTCAAGTCAGATGATTCTATCTGCTCTTAAACTAAAAACTTTGAATAAAACTTCATCGCCCTCGTTCAAATAACTATGTATAATTGCTTTCTGGTGTAAGGAATTGTAAGAGATCAACTCATAGTCGATGCAGACCGTATTTTTTTTTGTTCGTTCGCATCTCAAGATGAATCATTCACTCAAAATTCATTCGAATTATTACCTATACTCATATAGAAGAAGCCGGACGAGTTCTGAAATAATAACGTACTTGAATGATTAGAAGTGATTGAGTTCTTTTTCGATTTCTATAACGACATACAGAAATAATTATCCTTCAGAGGAAGTGACATTGAATCAATCACTCGGGGTAGCCAGTCAATGGCAAAACATAATATTTTTCCAACCATTCGATACAGTGAAAACCAATCGTTCCGTTGCTTATTGAAAATTTCGTCCTCATATATTGATCAAGATAATTTTGCTACAGAAAAATCCTTCTCTTTAAAACATATTGCATGAGCTTTTTTTGCACTGTGTGAGATCCAAAATATACCTATTTTTATTTGACAGAGGCATTCACTGCACATATTCTACTAGAAATGTCAACAACAGATACATATATTCTTTAATAAAGAAACGATTTTAGTTTATCAATGTTAATTTTCAATTGTCATAAACTGTTCAATTCTATGGAAACGTTTTTCGAATATAGCATTAAAAGTGACTGATTGTTAGGGTAGAACCTGCTGTAAAAATGTGATAAGATCACTAGAAATATCTTTGGAGGGTATAATTTGGTTGAACATCAGTTAAAAAAAAGTGCGGATACAAAGCACAAATTGACCGGATTAAAATTCCAACTCTCAATACTAAACATGCTCTATCAAAGTGCATTTGGCAACAGATAAAAGGGGCATTATTTTTTATAGAAATTGCCAGTCGTTTACGATCATCAGTGACCTGTTTATGGATGAAAATGTTTTTATCAGAATGGTTACAATTATCGGGAAAATTAAATCATAAATTTGAACTATTTTTAGTGTTTTTGAAAAAAATAGCTTCTCGAGTTGACAACACCAGTTTTTAAAAACTAGTCCTGTGGGCAAAGAAACAGCCTCTGCAATTTTCCTTGCAACTCCTTCAGGCTTCCTTAAATCTACCTAAAACGTTGTAGAAGATTTCCATTGTCTTCAAAACTATGTTACTGTAAGTGTAATTGAACGATAAAAGACAGACTTGTAAGATAGGCAAAAAGTAAGTTTCTCAACTTTTTCCATTCTATTCTCTCTGCTGTACATTGTTTTCTGCTTATTTAATTACTCATTTTTAGTAATTCGACTGGAAACTCGCCGAGAAAATTTCTTTTTATAGAAATTGCTCGAAGCATTTTTTTTGAGTCTTAGGAATTCTTTATTTTGCGCTTTCTAGAAATTCGGACTGAATTTCTGCTTATTTCGAATTTTTGAAAGTGAGAAAATCGACCAACAAATTCTTTGAGGTAGAGATTCCGCGAGGAATTTCTCCTAAATGGAAATTCCAAGAAATTTCCATGAATAATTTTAAAGATGAAATGTACGGAAAGTGTCTGAAATGGTCATTTGACATAGCACAGAAGTTTCTGTCCTAAAACAATTTCCTTTTTTTAGTGATCAGAGATAACGAACTTAAAATCACAGGAAAATAATACAACTCAAAATTTAAGTGGCATTACAGTAGTCGGAGTGTCCTAAAAGGTAAAAGCATTTTGCTTTTAGAATGTCTACTCTTTCGAATCTCTTCACTGATCATTCATAACTCTGAACTGAAATTACTTTTTGTATAGAGTTGGGATATTTATACTGAATTTAACGGCAAGAAAGTTTTAAAAGGTTTGGTCTGATTGAAGGAAAGTCGTCTGAGTTACAGCGAACATAAACAAAGTCCGGTTCATTATGTCAAACCCGTTAATTTTAAGCACTGAGGATTTTAGACTATCATTTGATAAAAAGCAGGCTTTCGTAACACTCATCAAACGATGTACCTTGACAGCTAATTCAGCGATTGCTTGGTAACGTTTCTCTCCACAAACCACTGCTATTTCTTTATTTTGTTTCCACCATCTTAACCAAAACTTATTCTCATGGCTAAATTCATCAAATGATTTAGCAACTGCTCTTTCTAGAGATGTGAATCTTTCTTCCCTTGCATACTGACTTAGATCAACTTCTTCCCGTTTAATTGGCCTCTGTTTGAATTTATCATGTTTCTTGATTTGAACCTTCTGTTGAAAATCGATGACAGAATCAGTTAGCTGAGCTTCTTTTTCTTTTTGTTGATATGCCTCTTCGATGTAGTCATTTTCGAAATCGGAGTATCGTTTCCACTGTTTTTCTTCTTTCCCGTCCATTGGATTTAAATTAGACTGCCAGAACCACAAGATTTTCTTGCTCTGGTACGATATTGACGGTTGCAAAACAGTTGACGCGCCAGTATGCAATTTTAAAGCAGCACATTACTGTGAAAGAGATTTATGCTTGCAAGAAAAGAATGCGTTAAAAAAGCGTATCAACCGCAATGGAAAAAAATAAGGTGTCACACGAAACCTTCGACGTTTCGTCAAGTTTTACTATACTATATAAGTCTCCGTAGGATCATAAAAAAACCTGTAAGAGGTTTAGCAATATCCAAGGGGATTTGTAAAATTTTTGTAGAGTTTAAAAATGTAAAAATATTTCGTCCTGAACCCTTTGAAGTTTGCGTCATCCGTGAGGTTTGGTCAAAAACCCTTTTGAGTTTCGTATAAAAAATGTTCTGTAAATATGCCTCGTGTAGAATTAGGGTTACGAAATTACCATTACCAAGTCGTTACGTTTACAAGTAGCTATGGTAACTTGTCCGTTACCAGTTACGTGATTACGGTAAAGGGCCGCATCGAGTTACTGGGTAAAGAAGTGAAGGGTTCAACCACTCCTCAACTCATATAATCCGCTTTATCATTTCTATGGGAAACATTGTTTAAAAACAGAAGATCGTTTCTAAAGGAGATCTAAAGTATGTCTGAATCATGAATAAACTGACAGCTTAGCTCCCTACCTTATTTTCTCAGTACGTCTAAATCAGTACGTCTTTATCTAGTACGTATAAATCAGTACGTCGTAATCTAGTACGTCGAAATCAATACGTCCTAATCTAGTACGTTGAAATAAGTACGTCCTAATCTAGTAAGTCGAAATCAATAAAGATGAATCTTTATGACTGTTCAAGGTTACCTTGTTTCAACCTCATCTGGAATGTTATCAACGTCACCAGGAATGCTACCATTATCACCTGGAACGCTACTAGAAGCACCGTGGATGTTACCACCACCTCCTGGGAGGGTAACGTCAGCACCTGGGATACCACCAGCATTACTTGGGATTCCTACAGTAATACCTGGGATGCGATCAGTATAGTCTGGAATGCTATCAACACCGCAAGAGATGCTGGGAGCATCAGCTGGAATGCTTCCATTACCACCTGTGATGATATCAGCGTCATTTGGGATGGTAGCAGCATCACCTGAGTTACTTAAATCAGCACCTGAGAAGGATTTGCATTAGTCTTTCCCATGCTTGATTACACTAGTACACTAAAGTAAGATTGCACCGTGTGCAGGTACATGAGTTTTGGTCGCGGCTCCCGTGATCCCTGGCCCATCCCGCTCCAGGCACTGAAATAAAGGGTCGACTAGGTTGCCAACCACTTTTCCTGAGCATGAAAGCGCATTAGCAATAGTTATTTGATATCTTTTACTGTCCCACCGCATTTAGTTGGAACTGAATTCAAATCGCCAATTGATGTGCATCTCAGATGATGCTTTTAGCGTAACCAATTAAGTTGATGTGTATCCTCTTGCATGGGCACAACAAGACTTATGAGTACAGATTTGGACGTACGCATACTAGCCGAGTAGAATTCGAGAAACTAGATTTCGACCTACTAGATTAAGACGTACTGATTTCGACGTACTAGATTAGGACGCATTGATTTCAACGTAGTAGATTAGGATGTATTGATTTGGTCGTGCAAGCTTTTAAGTCATAGATTATGATGCATTGATTCAGATGTAAACATATAGATGTACAGGTTAGGAAGTATAGATGTATAAATACTAGATTCATACCTATAGAAAGGACGTAAACGTATAGGAATCAGAAAGGTGTGAAGTGTTTTTTCTATGGTTTCCGACCGAAACGATAAACCGGATGGACTCAGAATAATATAAAAACGATTCGTATTGAGCTACTATAGTAGATATTGTTCTACCTGTCATGAAAAAAGAGGGACAATATATTTGATAAACATATATGTTTAAAATGTATTTCAATAGTGCACTTTCCATTATTAATATTAATTATCTATAAAAAGTTTAGACGATAGCTTCTGTGATTCTCTGAAATATTTTCCTTCAATGTCTACCCAATTTTATATAATTCGAAAACTGGAAGCGAAACCTCAGAATGATCCTGAAATTTCTGATTCTAGATAAGTCCATATAGTTTCCACAAAATATATTATAAATAGAAAAGATATTTAGCAATGAAATAAATTTTATTTTACATCTTCGCCAATCCTTGAGTAAATGTTTGTAAGTTTTGAGTGTGGCTATTACTAGAGAAAGCAATCATATGCTATGAACCTGGGCTACTTGATGACTAGTTAAGATAAGTTCTTCATTATTCTAGGCATGTGATCATCTTATAATAATGACATCTTATTTAGTTTTGATTACGATAAGACTTTTCATTTAATCTAAAGCTCGAAACAGTTTAAATTTGGCATAGAATTCTAAGATCAACACTTACTAAATAACTCATTTCAACAGAACGGTAACTATCTGGACTGAATTTTAATAAAATTTCATGTGAACTATCATTGAAACAGTCTACATGAATTGAATATGATTATTCTCTCTTGAAATATTTAATTCAGAAAAAATCGAAAGCATAAAATCGCACGAAGTCATAGAATATGCACAATTTTACTTGTTCATCACGCGTTTTGTCTTCGTAGTTTTTCTGATTGAGTCATATTGCTTTTGGGCGTAGAACGATTCATTAGTAATACAAAAAAAAGAGAACTGTGCGTTAGCCGGGAGTCGAACCCGGGTCGGCTGCTTGGAAGGCAACCATGCTAACCGTTACACCACCAACGCTTAATATTATTCGTTAATCCATTGTCAGTCTCTATTGATTTTGATGGCAATGTGAAATGATATTCGTGCATATTGAGCCTCAATACAATTTGACGATGATAATGGAAGTATATTATTTAATCAGCGGGAAATAGGAGGAATAGAGATGAACTTGTAGAATAGCATAGTAATTTGAATTTCCATGTGTATCTGCTTTTCAGAAAACCATGTAGTATACAGTTATACTTGGTGACTCGAATGGGAATTAATCGAAAACTTTGTCATATTTCAAAAAGATAATTAGTGAGCAGGAAACGATACTTATCGAAATTGAAAATAGACGAGAACGAGTTCTATGTTAGGATAAAAAATGTACTCGAAGGATACTCGAGAAAATCGAGCTCCTGATTAAATTCAGTCTCAAACTTCAATGTTTGTGTTACGATTCCGATTCGGAAGTCAGCGTTTTTTGATTCTATAATGGCATATCTATTGACTCGCATACACAAATCTATATTATTTTGTTGCACATTCTTTTAAGTTTTCTTTTGTATATTTATTTTCGCGTATTGTGTTCAAAATGAGTACGCTTAATTTGGAGATCAGAATCTAATGTTTTAAAAATTGAAAAAGAAACACTACGCGGAATTTTCATTAGAATCGTTGTATTTTTGTTAATGATTCTTGTTCTTGATTTAGTTCCATCATTATAGCGAACATTTTAAAGACTCTATACTTCATATATTCCCTTAATCAACATGGAGATGTCAGCAAGTGTGGAGACTGTAGGGGACATGAAATAGAATCACTTCTTTGAATTTACAACTGCAAAAAAAATTTCCAGTGAAATTTTGATCAGATTAACCTATGAAATGTATCGTACCTTTTCGGTAAGAACCAGTATAATCTGTGTCGCAAAATGTGAATGAATTATTCGTTGCTTTTTGTATACATGTGAAAGGCTTGCCACATTGCCTGCATCGATACCAATTGGTACTCACACTTGTAACAAAAAGCATCTTTGATTTCTAGTGAAAAAACTATCACGTTTATCTTTAGCGTTCGATAAATTACATTTGCATGCAGGTGCGGATATAATTGTGCATGGATGTGGCTGGATACTCATATAATCGCAATAACGTGGACACACATGTCACACCCAATAGTACATTGAGAGACCCACATGAGCGACTCCTGCGAAATTAGAATTTTCAAAAGTTCCTTTAGATTTAGTAAATTTTGTAAATGTAAATTCATTACTCCTAAGAAAATCTTTAGTCACTAAGACTAGGACTAGGTTTAGGAAAAGGAACTTCCCAGGTCCGAGACGTACGGTGGGAACCGGCCGGATCCCGTGTTATTCCAACGAATTCCGGAAGCGGGTTTCCGAAATCGGTTCCGGCTTCCGGATCCGGCTTACTTCCCGGCAATTCCGGGCACCGGAGCGTATCCACGGATACGGTTCCCGTTTCCTATACCGGATCCGTCGTCGGAAAACACCGTTTCCAAGCCCAGACCACATACGGTCCAGATCCGACCGTTTCCGGACCGGATACCGATAACGGAAAAAGCAATTTTCCCATCCGGAGAGAACACTGCTCAAATCTGACTGTTTCCGCTAAGCTCACGAAAACTCATCTGGCCGTTTCCCAAACAGCGCTAAATACTCAGAATTACTAAGCAAAGTCTCCGAATTTTGAAACCAGCTCTTACTTCTTTTTTAAACAAGCCTAAAACAACACCAGAAGATACCCTGTGAACAAAATCACTCTAGTAAAACATTATACATCTCCCTCCAAACTCGCTTTTGTCACAAAAATGGGAATTTTCAGTCCGAAGACCTAAAAATCAGATTTTTAGACTTTGACAAACCGAAAACTATATGTGTAAGAACACCATACATGTTAAGCACCAGCGTTTTGAGACTTTCCTGAGTCTTCAACCAAGGTAAGAGACGCTTCTAAAGTCTCTGAAGGACATTTTCATTATTTCACTCTTTTGGATAACACCAGAAGACCCCTGGGCACAGAATCAATCTATTAAAACACTATACATTTCCCTCCAAACTCGCTTTTGTCACAAAAATAGGAATTTTCAGCCAGAAGACCTAAAAATCAGATTTTTAGACTTAGACAAACCGAAAACGATATGTGTAAGAACACCATACATGTTAAGCACCAGCGTTTTGTGACTTTCCTGAGTCTTCAACTAAGGTAAGAGACGCTTCTGAAGTCTCTGAAGGACCTTTCATTTCAAATTTTTATCAAAAATTTCGATTACAAATTAATGCTCTGAAACCAATAACAAATTAAGTAACAAATCTCAAATTCTCAAGCGACCCCATCAAAATACGGTAAACTATCCAGGTGATGGACATCGTCCTTAAAATAAAGGAATTATAAAAAAAATCCCAAAAAAGACCTTTAAAGGTCTTTTTTTGTAAATCGATGATTTGGAGATCAAGGAACGATATAAATGAGATTTGAATATGCGATGTAATTGTTTTTGAAGGGGAGGCCTGATTTCCAATCCAGAAATCATTTAATCGGAATACGGTGGTTTCCGACTCTTTTCCGATGCTTCTTTACCGGATTATTGTATTTTACGGTTGGATCCTGGCGGAACTTGCCATAGTTCCGGTTGGTTCCTGGCTGATACGTGGTATTTCCTTTAAATTTCCGGTTTCCGGAATATCCAGGTTCCGGGTACGGATAAATCCGGCCGGAATACTGCTTCCATGTTCCGGTGGTTTTTCCGGCCGGAAATACACCGGAACCGGCAGGAAGTTGCCGAAAAATATCCCGTTTCCTTCGGGTTCCGGCCGGATCCGGTCTCCGGAACGAACGACCTGGGTTTAACAGAAATGGAACAAATAGATTTAATTTGGAAAAATGAGAGCACTTGGTATTCGATTTCTTTTGAAAGAAAAACCTTTTCTATTTACTTTTCAATACTTTATCACCGAGCAAAATTATTAAAAGTTGTTTTCTTGTTGCTGATATTGTGTTCCGGCTTGTTGTAGTTGCGGTTCGAGTTTACTATCTTTCGAGTATGCGAAGGATTGTTCATCCTTCTCCCAGAACTTAAATGTCCATGTGAATCTCTGACTTTAGCAGAGTTTTATCGGGTTTCTTGTTTACTAGATAGTTATTTAGGTTATCTAGATTAATATTGCCTACGATCGGTGTTATCCTGGAAATAGCAGTGCCTTCCTAACAGTCATTCCATAGTTTATGGAATTCAGCTGAGAAATTGCTCATTCCTCTAGAATACGAAAAATGACAAAATATGTTCTTTTCGAAATTCACTTTAGCCGATTTCGTCTTGTCCTTTTTAGCGTTATCAAGAAACATTTTTCTTAGATTAGCGTAAGTGTCTTCGGTAGGCGTATCGAATTGAAATGTCTCAAAGACTCTTTCGACTTGTTTCATTATGAAATCAATCGGGTATTTGTTGAGTAACAATGCCATGTATATATACGTTTCTTCTTGTTTGAAAGCTGAAAAGCTTGATGAATAACGCAGAGCTCGAATGAGACTCCTAAAAGGTATGTTCCTTTTAATATGATCTGCATGAGTGCTGTCAAACGGAAGGAAGTAAGGCTGGTGCGATGGTTTATGAAACACTACAGTCACCAGTTTTCCATTCTTATTCTCGAATTTTACTTCGAGATATTCAGCAGATTTCCCCATGGATTCTGAAAGCTCTACGTTGACATCAAGTCTATTCCAAAATCTGATCAAACCTTTCAGTATATCATGCGTCAAATTTGACATTATGAAGAGGTCATCTATATATCAATAAGATAGCGAACTCGTGTTTTTCGCCCATTTAGCTATGGGTCTCTCATAGAAAAACATGTAAGCATATGCTATGGTAAGTGTTAGTGGCGAACCCATTGCGCCTCCTATCACCTGTTTATAGTATGGTCCATTGAGGTAGAAGTAGTTATTCGTCATAAAAAATCTTGCTAGTGCTCGAATGATTCATTTCTCCCCTCATCGATTTTTTCAAAACCTTCTTCTTCCGTTAGTTTCTTTATTGCTTTAATACGTTTCTCTTGTGGTATCATAGTATATTTGTCTGTGATATCTATGATAATAAATAATGTGGCATTTGCAAGGGGGAAAAGCTGATTCTGTGAATCTATGATTCTATTGAATCTATGATTCTATTGAATCTATTTTACTCCATTTAATCTATTTGATTCTATCTGACTCTACTGGCAATACGATGCTCCAAGTCATTTCAGATCCCTCTAGAAATTTTAAAATATTTACAGAAAAACATGTTGAAACATGCTATAGATAAAACAAGATCCAAAAGTGATTGAATAATTAGACATTTAAAACAGAGCAGTTTAAATATTTCTTCTTATTTTTATTTAAAACAAAGTTTATGAATTTTCCATAACGTGATTCAAACGATCCGATGACAATTTATATTTTTCATCTATCATGTCCCAAATTACAGTACTTTTATGAAGATATTTTCTTTTTCCATCAATGTTTACTAAAAAGCTCGTAAGTGTAGCTTCTTTGTAGGCATGCACCGAGCCCGGGTATGGCTCGAGCTACCCGGGGTTCGGTTTCCCGGGCTCGGTCTGGCTCGGCTCGGTCTGGCTCGGCTCGGTCTGGCTCGGGGTTCGGTGAGGCTCGGGCTCGGTGAGGCTCGGGCTCGGTCAGGC
>OENT01001472.1:0-17015 GCA_900239685.1 Rotaria macrura
TATTCGATTGAATGTGGATTTGAAAGATCAATCAGTTGCAGTGACTTTTTTTTCTTCATCGATTACTACCTATATCAAGAAGAAATCAGATACATGGCCGAATAAAGATTGATTGAAATCGTACATTCATTTCATTTTCATAAAAATGCTCTCAAAACATCGTTCTCTTGCATACACCACGAAAATTTCAATTACAACCATTGACTTGTTTTCTATTCGTCTACTAAATATAGGCATCTTTTGTTGTACGTACGTTAAATATCAAGTGCTGCTTTAAGTATAAAAAATACTTCAGAAGAAAGTGAAATTTTTTCCAATGTATACAGGTGTACATAATTTTTTGATATTTTTTATTTTCCATGCAATTGGGTTTAGGGAAATGATAAAAATTTGAATCCTTTTCCAAAATATACGTCATGAAAACCTCTACAAAAGCTGTATGATTCAAGTTCTTTTTACCTGCTCTGATATTTATTTTCTTATACTGAAAATGTTGGAAGAGCTTTCTGTTCAGCATATATTTCGACTTGAGAAAATTATATGATAATGAATTTTTTGTGAAAACTGTGCCATCAATGGTTCTAAAAACTCTTTATAGACTAAATTCTATAGCAAATCGGAACACCCCTGGAAATATTTAACGAATATTTTAGAAAAGACTTCAAGATTTAATCATTCGTCTAAGCTGAGGTAAATGCGAAATAAAAATATCTTACAACATGATACACACCGCCTATTGTAAAAAAATTAATCACATATTTTCTTCTCATACACTTTTTACACCTTAAACTGCGTTTGATGCTCAACGTCAATATACAAAATTATGCAAGACGTTCCTGGCTTTCTCTCTATATTTAGTAGATGAATGGATAGAAAAAAAAACGTCTGATAATAAAAGACAAATAAGTCATAGGGTATAATTGAATTTTTCATCTAGTGTATTTTCATGTGTCGAAATGGGACTCTTGATAAACAATTTAATTTGGATGTAGTACGATAAATAAGACTAAGTGATTTCTGAAAGCAATTTACGAATCATGAAAGATCTATGCCAGGATGACATTACAAGCTGTCATGTGAAAAACACAGAAATATGCAAATAATTTTATACGTCACGAATAAAAACGTGTGACTTTCTTCTGATGTTCTCATAGATAATTTACGCATTATAATTGTTATTTTTCTATCTTTTCAATTTTTAGATGTGTGTAATTTTTATTACTATTTCAGATGTACTTATTTTTAAGTACTCCATCAGTTACACATCTCATGAGAATGATCTGTTAGTAAACATATTGCATAAGTGGAGCAGTATTGGCCAAAATATTGAATTATAGCAACGACATAGCACTTTTTTTTAGAAGCTCGTTTGTCATCTTTATTGCTATGTCCACAAGCAGGTGTACTCAACATTTCCGCTTGAGATTCTGTAAACAGGCTGGCTTGATGATATAATTTTCCTAAGTATTTATGATATACTCCTATGACCTTAGGGACCACTTGAATATTTCAAATAGAAATATTAATTTGGGAAATAGAATTCGATCTGACTATTCAACTCCTTATCTTTGGAACGGTTAAAATTTAAAGCTAGCGGACATAAGTTTTCTACTATCGTTTTCATTCGAATAAAAGAAACTATAGTATAGAAGTCAGATGATGAACCAAGAAAAGGAGTAAAACGTATATTTCACAATAGCACACATTACTAATTGTCGATTCTATATATTATGATGTAAGATCGGTAATGAACCATGATTTAACTCGTACTTGTGGTCATCGATATGTTCTATAGTTATAATGGTGATTTCCGCATTGGCCGATCCAAGAGCTATTGATAGAGTTTCATAGAACGTACAACTTTTATATTGTTGACAGATAAACGAGATTTCCATAATTCTATAAAATCAATATTCTTGAAATATGATACTGCATCGATCTCCTAACTAACAAGACGACTGATGAATAAATAGCAAAGGCACATCATCAGGTATATATTTGATATGTACTTCAGGATCGATTTCATCGCAATCTTCAAATAAATGATCAGTACAAATGAATAAGCATTCGTCGACAATGAGATTGGCTGCATCTGTTTCGATATGTTTCATCAAAAATACTGTTAATGTGTAACAACTTCGTAATGACTGACATATCATTTTTTTGCTGGATGGTAAAATACTTTTGCAATTTTCCGATCTAGGCATCAGTAACAGCCGCAAAACTAGTAAAATCATCGTCAATCATTGGCTCGACTGGAACATGTTGAAGACATTGTCTTTTGTTATGCAATCTAAAAAATGAACACGTTAATTTCTTGTAACACCGATCAATAGTGCATGATTGTTATATTTTCAAACTTTTCGTTCTTTCCAAGTACTGTTTCTCAAAAAGCAATATTTTTTGTTAATGATATTTACACAGTTACTTTTGGTTTAAGACCGTTTTGTATGCATTTTCCACACAAATCTCTATTACAAGCCAACAAGCAAATGAGAAAAGGAAAACAGTCTCATTAAAAAAGTGTACATCGCTCTGGCACCCATTTACGATCTAAGTTGATGCTTATGAAAAGATGTTGTCTTATGAAATGATACGAGTGAAACGTTTTTGCTGTCTTCGAAAACAAGTTATTTTAGCGAACTCAAAACTCCAGTTGAATCCCACAACAAATTTTCATCTCTCATCGAAGATGGATTTTCAGTAAAATATACATCGTAATTTTTCTTGATATGAGAGTGATTACACCATCGCATAAATAACTACTGCTATTGCAGATAAAACCGTATCAGATGTAAAACAGTAGGTCTACCTCATCAAATTATCAACAGTTAAACTTTCGATTCGTCATGAGATGAATTTTTTGTTGATTGACCGAAAGATATATTATCCATTCTCAAAGAGTACGAAATACGTATGTGTAGGAAATATTGAAAAATATAGATCTGCATACTTTTTTTCCATTTTTTCCAGCTCATAGAGTCTTATTATAGATTTCCAATGAATCGATTACTGTAGTCTTGTGAGCTGTATCGGTAGCTGACTAAGTCCTACTTCTTATCGATCTATATAGAATTCAGTAAATCTTTCGCTTCTTAACTTATTGAAAAGAATACCCTAGGTAATTTTTAATTATTTATGTATACAAAAAACATGCTGAGTAAATTGGTAGATGCATATGAATTGATTCATGGTACACACTTTGGTGATACCTAGCAGAATAAATAGAAGAGATTCATTCTTAAAATGCTGCAGTAGATTGTTTAGGATATGATTTTATACAACTTGAACGCATGACTATCCATAGTGACAGGGAAAAAACAATTAGCGATCACATCTATTTTATGTTTATGGTGATTTTTGCATGTTATGAATGTTTTCCTGATTGAAAGATTGAATTTGAAAATGAATGGATGTACCTAGTAGTTACATTGAATATAGAAATGCTGCTGAGTTTCTTCTGATATTCAAGAGGGTTGAACAAAACTGTTATTTTACTAGTTATATAGTCTGGTTAATAGGATAATTCAAACAGAAATATAACAAGGAAGAAATTCAATGTTCTTTTATTCACCTGTCATTAGGATGATAAAATTCGTACTTTTATAATTGCTCCCAATGCAATATTTTTAATTCACTTTCTTCTCGTACTCGAACTATATTCATATGGATCGATCATTCTTCAATCTGTGATTTACGTTTTAGATATTTGTTGATAGTATCATTCACTCAACTACATAGAAATTGTATTCAATAATTGAACTAATTCTTTGTTGTTGTTCGTTCCATGCTTGTGAACCTCAGCGAAAGAATACGATGCAAATTTTATTTTTTCTCCGTCCATGATTCATTTTCACTACTTAAATTCAATGCGAAAGTTAAAGTCGATGCATAGAATCTTTATTGAAAGGTTTTTTTTATTTGAAAAAAAATAACTTCATTGAACTTTGTCATGATACACTTGTAAACTATTTTTTCATCTTCTGATTGCTGTTGATCAGACTTGACCAAAAAACGGAACCTACATTTAGTGAATACATGGTGGTCAATGGCCAAGACTGCGTACTGATAAGACCTTCATGCTCAACATAATTGCAAAGAAGAAGCAATATTATTGTTCAAAACAACCTTTAGCATGAACATATGAAGTTAAACAGCAGTTGACATTGATTCCTTTAAGCGAGGACGAATATTCACGTGATGTTATAACTGAGAGATTGCGTTTGACAAAAAAGAAATGAATTATGCAGCAAAAACTATCGAATGAAGATCATAATTCGTTTCTGCTCTCAATATTAATATTCACGAAAGAATAAAATGTTTGTGCTAACAAAACTCAAAATTAATCAACAAGAACGCAGTAGCTGTTCGATTTGTGCATGACTTTGTTTATTTGATTTTTCGCTTATCATTTGCATTTATTCGTGAAATAAATAGTTCAAAACATTCTTTTATACGTATGCCGTTTAAGAAACGCTTTTTTCATAAATTGCAATTCATTATTTATATACTCAACAGTAGTGATGATAAGTTGTATTATGTTCATATCAGTGTGCTTTTATTCTTCGACACATGTCGGTGTCATATACAAACACGTTTATTACTTTTCATTTTAGTTGAATCATGTTTTGTTGAGTGTTTACCGTAGAAATGTTTCTTTTACAATTCATATCATCATTAGTCTATTCTTCACACATTCATGCAAAACCAAAATTCTGAAAGAACACTATATGTTTTTATGCATATGAGATAAAATGTGAAAGAATTCGCCACGGCCTTTCCAAACGTAAGAGAAGTTAATAGAGTAGAGATTTCTAAAAATTTCACATTGGTTCCGTAACAGTTATATTGGAATAGGTACGGCATAAAATGAACTTGAATGAATTCGAAAACACGTATTCTCTACTTCGCAACATCATTTTTAGGAGAAAAGATGTGTTAACATAATGAATAGCATTAGTGTGCTCCTTGTTTCTCCTTGGCGTGCGATGTCTTGTTCTTTTCGTCTTTGAACACTTGGAGGATTTTTTTTCGAGGAAATGGTATGACACATGTCCGATAAACTTCGTGTTATAAAACTAAATAGAATTGAATGCAAATTTGAACGAGCATATACTTACATGAACAATCAATTCAGTTCAGGAAAATATATTGAGCAAAATAGAGAGAATGATACATGGATATTAGTTGAAAAAGTATTCTTAATTTTTTTAACATTTATTTCAGTTCCTGAAATACGGTAATGGTCGATAAATTTACAACTAGTACTTTTGTCTTTTTAGTGAGAGACAGTCATGTTGCCATACGAGGCGACGAGAAAAACCAGAAGAAAATACCGAAGCCTTACTCGAAAGAGCTGAAAGCAAAACTTGTCAAGTAAAAAACTTGCTCATTTGCAATAAAATTATTATAAAACAAACTGGTGATCGTATTATGGTGGATGGCTCTCAGTTTTAAAGATTTTAATAGTACATTACACTCAATTGGTTTCACTTAGCCATCTATACAAACTAGTGAATAACAGTAAGAGTTAACAAAGACATTCATTGAAAATCTTAAGAACGGAAAGATTTTAAAAGTATTTGTTTGTTTTTCATATTCAATCAGTTTTCAGAGTCATTCTTGACGGATGAACACATCTAACATTCATACTTCCGACAAACATTGATTTTCCCTAGTTTCTTCTGACGATGTAATCTATATCGTTTTAATATAAAACTTGAATCTTTGAAGTAGCTAATGTTTCATTATACTCTTTTTAAGTCGCTTAATCTAGCAATCAAAATAGATTTGAACAAATATTCTTGTATTAGGTGTTAATTTGCAACTTACAAATAGGCTTCTTGTTTGATTGAATGAAGATCAAACTTATAGAGAAAATCTCATATAAAGTTAATTATGCATGTATGATGCACACGGAGTGTTGCAATAGTCAAAGAACGTACGATATTTAGATGAGTAGGTAGTACAGTAGCGGCTCAAGAGATGAAAACTAAACTTTATGCGACAAAAAAAAGAACGATATTTGGAATATTCTAAGAACTATATATAGCTCCGTATTTTTTATTTTTTCTAGTGTATGTTGTCGATTTGCTTTTGCTTGAGTACAGAGTAGATCTTAAGACATTGACAATATCAAGAACATTGTATAGACTATTTGTACGAGTGAACACTTCAGTCGTAAGTTCTCTACGATAATTCATGAGATAGATAACCATAGGACATACTTGAAAAGATTTCTGAAACGTACAAGACATCGACATCATAGAAAAAAAGACGTCAAAGAAAAATATGACACTAATTTGTTCAGAAGTTTAGCCTTGCTTTCAAAAAATCGGGTATTTATTTTCACAATCAGTTGCAATCGTTTGAAAACACCGACATTTTTTCATGTTTACTTGGAAACTAAATCGCAGTGAATTTTTTCTAAAGCAATGCTTTCAGATCTATTCTGTGTCAAATAATTTTAAAAATCAGCTAACATTATTTCAGTCAATGCTCAAAATGCTTTCTCAGTACGTTGAGGACGATTCATTTAAATCGTTCCCATGTCAAGATCACTTTCATTAATGCTATTTTGTTGTTCATATTTGTATTAAATTTACTTCAGTACCAACGCAGTCAGTTAAACTCCATAGGAGTAGAGACCTGCGAAGCCAATGTTTTTATTTCCAAACCCGACTCCGACTCCGAAAAATTTTTCAGTGACGACTCCGATTCCGAAAAAAAATTTTTTCCAACTCCAACTCCAACTCCGAAAAACTCCTGAAAACTCCAAGAAATTATTATTGAAAATAGATGACCTCTGATGTATTTTATTGCTAACTTTTGAATACATCAAACTAGATAAACAAATGCGTGAATGAAAACCAAAGAAAAATCAATGAAGTAATTTTGAGTTTTGCATTTATGGTACTCTGAAAAATAAAAAATGACTAATAGGTGTTTGAGGAAAAACGAATTTCAAAAGGTGATAGATGAAAATAATGAATCTGAAAAAATCGTAAAAAAGAGAAGCACTTCAATTCTACTCAAATGCAGCAATATTTTCATGTAATTCTCTTCAATGATTCGCAGAGTGTATTTCTTCAAAAATAGCATTGTTTTTCTTGGTCGATCATTCGAATCTTAAACTGTCAAAATGATTCATTTGTTCTTTTTCGTCCTGAAGTGGAATCTCACTATATTACCAAGCGTTTTATTTTATCTTTTCTCATCTTAACATGAAAAATGAGGATATTTTTGTGCAAAATAGCGAAAAGTTATCACACTATAATTTTTCGGGGTTAATCGGACTCCGATCAACCCCGACAATAAAATTGACTCCGACTCGGATTCGGAAAAATTTGATTCCACTAACTCAGACTCCGACCCTGACTCCGAAAATTTTCGTTTTTTGACTCCGATTCCGTCGGAGTCAGAGTCGGAATCGGAGTTCGGGGGCCCCCGCAGGTCTCTAGTGTAGATGTAGATACATTATATTTTTGAGTTTTCCCATTCTGTCTTTTTTTGAGAAATAATATCATTTTGCTTGTTATCGATGTAAAAATCTATTCAAAACCTGTCACATTCAATAATCAAATATAGATACCAATTAATTTCCATTCATGTAATTATTTCAACAATTGTGACAAAACTCTTCGAACAACAAATAACATATAGGAAGATAATCGATTAGGAAATGCAATCTGTTCCACTGTTTATTGATTAATCTTTCATTGAAACATCTTACGAACTTGTGGTAAATACCTCTCAAGACAAAAGATACTGAGCAATGGAAGGATATTCGAATTTAATTTAGAAGGAACGAAATGAACTCGTAAATTCTTCATGTAGATGTTTGAAAGTGATATTCTGAAGCTATTTTACTTTGAATTGTCACTTTTCATGAGACCAATTAATAGAGAAAATCCTTGTCGATTGATCTACACAAGACAGAAACTTATAGAGTTTGGCAATCAAGAATTATACGATCTTCACTCAAATATCTGTATATGTAATGTATTACATAGACAGCCAACATATAAATATTCAATAAATTTTCTCGTATATTATAGTTGGAAACTTCCTGTAGTTTTCTTTCCAAGATATAAAGAATACGGAGTTCATTCTGAAAATATCAACTTGCGCAGGGATCCTTAAGAAAAATCGATGCTTTTGTGACTAATGCAATGAAGCACGAAGCAGATCAAATACGAAAATGAACGTGATCACTTCCCAATTGTCAATTACCTTTTTTCCACTTATTATGCAAATAAATATACGTAAACAAGCCAACTTTGCAATATCATTAGTATTGTGATGGTTGACTGCTTTTTCTTTACATTAAGCGCACATGCTTGGTTGTCTAACCATTTTCTTTTCTGTATTCGCCATGATTGTAAAATTCATTTGAAAAAGGTAATCATCTGCATGTTTGTGCGTCGTATTTTGCCTATATGTATTACTCATGATAGTATTCTCATGGGATTTCTCACAGAGAATGCACAAGTGTTTTGAAATATCATGAAACTTTCAGGGTTTGCAGAGGAACACAGTCTATGATTATCCGTAAAATAAGCTTCTCAGATTTCATTAATAAATATGTACACATGAGATCTACAACAAGTATGGTATCAAATGAAAGTACGCAATTACAATTTTAATTCAATCCTTCATACAAAATATTTACTGTGGATATAAATTCTGATTACTCGTCATCTGGGCTACAACATGCATCATGTGGTTTTCTATATGGTCCGATTAATGTCTTCTTATAACCCAAAGATCACCCTTTCCTCTTCGATAAGCATGCGAGTAGGACCAATACATGTGGAAAATGGTATTTCCTAAATGTGGCACTGTATTAGATTCGGTAGAGAGCTAACTGTACTACAACATGCACGCGATCCGAGCTATTTCGTTTTTAATCTGACGAAAGGCGAAACATAGGAAGACAAAAAATGTCTTTTATTCCAATATATGAGCGTGTGAGTTTTCTGAAGATACATTTTTGATAAACAGATCATTTATGAGAGCTCACACTGTAGCGATGCAAAGATCTCATTGAGTATGTATTCTAGCAAAAATTTATGTTCTTTGTAATGGTTTCTATCGTTTGGAAGGTCTTCCACAAAACCACAAGTTTGATAGGGTCATGCTATCTCGAGATTTTGATCTTTTAGAATTTCGCAATCCTTTGAACTTAAGGTACTCACTGAGTACTGCAAAGCTACAAAAAATATTGCCATGAGATCTAATAGAATGGTCTGTTAAGAGTTTGAGAAATACGAAAAATTGAACCTTTTTCTATAGGAAATGTATCCAAGTTGGCTTAGACATTGTTCGAAAGCTTTCATCATATGAAATACATTTCATCCAGTATAAATCAACATACATTACCCTATCAACTTCCATAAACATATCCACTCTAGTAGAAAAAAATATTTCTTTTTGGAGAATCCCTATATAGGGAGGTATGGGTATTTCTAGAAAAACACTTTTTCAATCAGAAAGAGGGTGTTAGTGTGGATGTCGATGTGGGTGTGGGTGTATCAACTGATCACCTAAAGCCATCACACCCTCATCAACACCCATGCTGTCAGATAATTAAAGGGATACATTGAATCGTTTACGTAACCCAACTTAATATTGTCGAATACACTCATAGTATTCTCTCTTGTTTACACGTATTTCTTTGTGTTTTAAGAGTTTCCTTCATATCAAAACATGCTTTCAGAGAAAATTTTCCGAAGAAAATTTATTTGGCAACAGTAATTATTCGTATCAGAATGTAGATTATAGAGTTTTGAGAGAGTTCTTGAAGACAACTGGGGTAGTGGTGTGCACCATACGAAAGATTCTGGATTTCAGTGTTGCAGGTGACCTTTGTTTCTAGGTTTTTTTTGACCATTTAGTTTTGTTAGAAGCCGAAAAACGTGGGTGGCTGTAAAAAAAACTCTAGAAGACGCGAGCGCTAAGGAAGTTGACTTATACGCTTTTTTACAAAGTTTTTTGTTTGTGGTATTGGGATCGATTACTAATACCAGCCAGAGATGCGATCGGTTAAGGATTTTCTTAAACCGAACCGATTTTTATTTTTAAAACTTTTAACCAAATCGAACCGAACCGAATTAGCAATTAACCGAGTCGAACCGATCCCAACCGAAAAGTTTGTACAATTTTCAAATTTCTTAAAGGAGCTTATGATGTTATTAGGAAGTTTGTCTTAAAAACTGATAATCGATGTACACTATTGATGAATATATTTGCCCAGCTATCGTAAAAAAAGATAACAATTATAAAAAAATGAAAACAATGCTACAAGCTTTTTAGTTTTTGTTTTTTCTGTTACTAAATTTAATTTGTTCCTATTTTATGAATGATTGAATGCAATATTGTTCATTGTATTTGGTGATAATCTTGAACGTTTCTGAGTGTTGATATTGTCGATTAAAACATTTGCTCAAAGTAAACAAAGATGTATTTAGACCCTGTCTACACTACACAATTTAATACTGTATTGAGAAAATAGATTGGCTGAAAAGTTTACACACTTTTCAAGGCAGTATTAAAGTTAATGCATCAATGAGAATCCAATCGGAGATACCAATTCAAATATCTCTCTTTTCTATTGGCGGCTCCTTCGCTACTGAACACTGTAAAGCAACACTTTGTCTCGAAATCCTGGGTTCTGATTGATGCATTAACTTTCAAGTGAAGGCGCACATAAATTTAATACCGTATTATTTCTATAGTATAGACGGGGTCTTATTGTTTCGCTTTAAAGGTTATACTGTGTGTAATTCGAGAATTTATAGGTCCATTGGACGAATAATAAATATACTTTTATGTTGAGAGCGCCATTTGTTTCTGCTTTTTGTTTTGTTTAATTATTGTTAACTTTTAAATACCACAAAACGGGAAAATGTGATAAAACGGTTAAAGAAGCTTCGAACCGAACCGAACCGATTTAGTTTTCAAAAATTTTTAACCACACCGAAATCGGTTCGGTTCGGTTAGAAATCGACTTTAGTCGCATCTCTGATACCATGTCAGATACTTTTATAAAAGGTTCATTCTACTTTATCTGCTTTGGTATTATTAATCTGCTTTGAGTATTCGATTCATGGTGTTATAAATCCAGGAAATGTATTTGAACCGAATCTAAACTAAGTAGGGAGTACCAAGATGATGAAGAAGGGAAGACACACACACATTCGAAAAGATACATGGGTATATATTGTTCTAAGTGAGTCAAGAATCCTGAGTCAAGCATCCCATGCTCATGACTCAAGGAATCCTGACTCAGAAGACTAAACAAGCATACCAAAGATGACGTATCTTGGTTGAAGGCCATGACACATGGGAAGATCTTCGCTCGCTTTTAAAAAATAGCTTTCGTCGATGTCTAACAAGAAAAGAAATCCCATAAATTATTTGCTTTTTTAGCTTTAATGTTATTCTCTTGTTATAGATACCAAAAGATTTGTTGGATATCTTGCATACCTAGTCAATGTATTCATCAACAAAAAAAAAGTTCAAAAGGATAAATGATGATGCTGAATTGAAGGTTCTGAATACTAATCCTCGTCTTGTGATCCCAGATTCGGAAGATTCAGCAATACTTGATCCTATCGTCGGCTATGCTCAAGAATCACTTATTTCTCTGAAAGATGCATGCATACCATTAGTTCCTATTGTGAATAATGTCTTAGCGTATGTTTACGTTGCTCTGGAACATACTCCAGAGAATCCATCCGATGGTTTGACGCGCGATGAATCAGCTTCTATCTGTCTCTACACCATGAAATGGGATAATGAAGAAGAAAGCCTCTATTCCATTTTAAATAAAACACTCATTGCAGTTAATCGAGAACACTTACAACCGTGGTTCAAGTACATGAAGCTTTTAATCACGGCTTTGGTAAAAATACCTTGTGAACCTCCTGAAACAATTTGGAGGGGAATACAAAAAGATCTTGGTTTTCAATTTTCCCAGACAGCTCACGTAACTTGGTGGGGATTCTCATCTTGCGCAAAAACGGTTTCAGCATTAGAGAAGAATGTTTACTTGGGTCAGGATGACACTAGAACTCTCTTCTCAATTGAAACTTCGAACGCTAGGAATATACGGACTCATTCGTATTTTCCTAATGAGGATGAGATTTTATTGCTGCCAGGGACATGCATGGAAGTGCAATCGCAATTCAATCCAGCTTCTAATCTTCACATCATACATTTGAAGCAGATAGAACCAACCAATAAGCTACTGGAACCCCCATTTGAAGGTATGTTGGCAAGCTAAAAAAGTAAGAAACCACAGAATGGGAGATATAAAATTTATGGCACGAAGGTACGTATTAATAGGTTTACGATTTTAAAACCTTCGGTTTTATTCAAGAGCCATTACTAACTTCACAAATCAACGAATACATATATGTCAGACTGACAGATAATTTAAATTTCATCTGTATGCTTACGTGTAATAGCTCTTATTAAAATGTTATTATATAACGAGATTCAATAAAAAATAAAAAAGTAGGTTTTCTCCGGAACTTAAAAAGGCTCTTTCCCCGAGCACACCGGAAGAACCTTTTTGGGTTCAGTATAGAACTTTAAAAGGTTTGGTTTATAAGCTTCAAAACCTTTCAGGTTCAGTAAATCTTGAAAAAGTTTCGTAGCTTTTATACCAAACCTTTTAAAGTTCCATACTGAACTCAAAAAGGTTCTTCCGGTGTGCTCGGAGAAGAACCTTTTTAAGTTCCGTAAAAACCTAGTTTTTAGAGTGTATATATGCCGCTAGATACAGAAGGTCTTTCTCCATACATCTACATATAGCCAACCTTATGGTCAAAACCTTATAATCGTCATCAGATACCTTCTTTGTTTGATGTTTAGCTAATGCCGGTAACATCCGATAAAAGTCAAATACACCGTTGAGATCTGTAGCACTAGATTTTAAAAATGTCCCCGAGTGATTGACTTGGGCGTATAGACTTGAATTTTTCCTTGTCCATTTGGAAAGAAACGCATTTCATAACGACGTTAAGTAAATATAAAACCTCTTTTTTATATAACTGTCTACACACCATATTAGTTACATATAAATCGTCTATGAGTGTTGAGGATAGCTGTTTAATATCATATGTTAGTATCAGTGATACTTCAGTGCCTTTGGGAGTCCTGCAAATTCAATTCTAACAGCTTTATAAGAAGGTCATTTTTTGGCGCTAAAAGTTTAATCTCATTTATTTTGTGTCATATCTACTTACTCTCCTATTTAACTATGTTGAGTAGTCGAAGTGGCTTGTTTCGAATTTGAATATTTCTGCATATAGGTGCACTCATTTATCCACAAAGAACTAAGTAAGTATTGATATATCTTCAGCGAAATTTATTTTTGGTGGAACATTTTTTCACACTTTGAAGACGCCACTGGTATAACAGGAAGCGATTCGTCGTTCCAGTCAGCTTACTGGTGGCCATGGTAATCCTAGCAACGGTCCTCGGTGCTTCTTTAGGATCATTATTGACAACTGCTTCAGGTATGGATATTATTCTTCTTGTCAGCTCAAATTGAATATGAACGGTTAACTGTTAAAACTCTGTTTGCTCCGTATTGAGTGGGTTACATCTATATAAAGTTTCATTTTTCTATTTTTTGTATCATTTTCGAATACATTCCGCTTTCTTAGAACTCTATTCAAACGCGCTTGAAGTCTGAAGTTCAAATAATAAGTAATACTAAGTTCTAGTATGTAACACTACAGTGAACATCATAAGTCTTGCACGAAGTTTTCGTTTTGAATCCTGTTATTCAACGATACGACACTTTTTCAATGAATTTTTTGTTCGATAAAACAGCTAGAGTACTATATATAAATATGCTGGGTGGACCAAAATGATTGCTCCCCTTTTATTTTGTGCATATCTTGGCATAGGAAAGGAGTTCAGTCTCCAATTTTTTTAAAAAGATGCTCCGTCAAATTCTCTACCAGACCTGTATTAAGGTATTCTTTCAAGCTCCTATTAGGCTGTTTTAGATGACTAAAAGTACCGAACTACGCGATATTGCCATTTCCTATTACAAGAATGAGAAAAAAGCTTCAGAAATCAGGAATTTTTTACGAACAAAGTTCATCGTGCTACAATTTATTGCTGGATATGAAGATATAATTAAATTGGCTCTCTTTTTACCGGTAAAAAAACAGGAAGAGTTCGAACCGGGCGCACAAAACGATTGATCAATCTGGTAGCTAAATGGCTCACGTCCAGAGGCAAAAGAAAACGTTTACGATTAATGCACAGAGACTTAAACAGTAACAAGTCAACGATCTTTCGAGTACTCGAGGAAGATCTGCATAAGAAATGCTACCGAAAACTTAACACTCAACAACTACAAGATCACCATAAGTTACAAAAGAAAACGTTGCTGTACTTAGATTAGAAAAAATGTCAAGCGTGCAGATCTGCAAACAATGATGTTCACTGATGAAAAATTTTCAATTAGAAACATCTGCATCTCTAAGTTTTGAAACAAAATTTTCATCTTTGAAATCATGGGAACCAGCTGTTTTATGTATGTCACCACTTCGGCCCTTCTTTAGAACCATCACAGGAAATTGAAACAATATTGTTCTATAGACCTTGTGGAGAATTTGGCAGCGCATCTTTTAAAAATAGTAAGGGACTAAAGTCCTTCCCTTAGTCAAGATATTCACAAAAGAAAACTGTCGCAATCGTTTTGGTCCATCCGTTGTGTATTTGAATTTAATAAGAAAAGTTCTTGAATATGAAATACAAAGAAACAAAGAAGCATCTGTATTACAGAAAAAATATCACAAAAAAAGACGAAACGGTAATGAAAATGTTTGGTAGATTGTTTCTGTTGCATAATAGAAGTTCTTTATACAGATTTTGTATAATTTTTCTAGTCGTATCTCTTAAAACAAAACCCAAATTGCTATCATTCCCCGAAGCCCAGATCAATGCAAATTATAAAAATTTTCCACACATTTTTATTTGCTTAAATTGCTGGGAAAGTAGTGCTTTCATGTGTTTTCTCTTTTATCTTGGGCATGTAAGTAGTCAATAGGGATTTATTTTTATACGTTTCTGTAAATCTCTTCTAAGTGCATCTTTTGAAAAAGCACACCAAATTTTATTATCCATCTGTGAGGAAGTATTCACAAAACAATATGTGTTGCATCCATGTTGGGGCCGTTGGTCTCTCGTTATGTTTAGGATTTTTGACTGCTAAAAAATCTTTTCTCACGGAAATGCAAGACATTGTTTCACAAAAATGATCAGCAAAAACGTTCTACAAAATCTGATAAAACGAATAGGTTTTCTTAATATTTCTGTTCTTTTAGTTGTGTACTAACTGTGTAAGTATCTTACGATAACAACAGCGTTTTGTCTTCTTTTGTGTTATTTTTTCTTTGCTTCTGAAGTTTGTTTGGTTTCTTGTATTTCATCTTCAAGAGTTTTTCGTATTAAATCAGAATTCATATATGTAATACTCGAACCCCTCTATCGAACAAACAAAAAATAATTATGAAAACGCTGTACCATTGAGTAGCATGATCCAACGCAATAAAACTTGTGCGATACTTATGACGACTACTGTAATATGCCTTTGTATAGAAACAATGAAACTGTATTTTTTGTATCTAGTTTCGCTTCGTTTATAAAAGCACATGTATATATGTCATGAGATCTAGAATTACAAAACCTAGGAATAAAGAATATATAATTTAAAGAAAAACCAAAGAAACTTGAATCTACAGAAAGATCCAAGAAAAAATTGAGAAAAGCGTGAAGTAATCTATTGTTTACTTGCAACATATTTTCTAGTTTATTTTCATGAAAGATTTTGCTTTAATACCTAGTTTATTTTCGCCCACAACAACGGTTTGAATTTCATTTACATAACTGCAGAATGTATGATACGAACTTTTTCAAAGTTATTCTTATCTAAATGAATGATACCGGTATAAACAAATGATTTTCAAGACTTTTGAGATACCGAGATAGCCACTTAGAGCATTATTTGATTCTAAAATGGATAAGGTTTCCTGATGGAGAAAAGATGAAAATTTCGAGCATCATCAAAATTCAGCGTACCCCAAAAGTATACCAAAAATGTCTATAATAAGCCTTTACCTGAATCACACCTTGTATAAATATAAAATATACATCGCTCGTTTGTTATTGTGAGCTTTTTTTATGATTCTGAAAGATCCTTCGAGATTGTCTGAGCAAATGAAGAGGTTGGGTAGCTGAAGTAGTATTTAGTACAAATATTTGCTAGATCCTTGTATTTTCTTATCAAAATTCTGATTCGCTTTTCATTGTCATGCAAGGTCAGAAAGCACATATCCTTGAAAATTTCTGAACAATGTCCCAATTAAAACTTAGTAGAATTTCTCAGCTTCTTATTCTGCCTGATCTTGTTATTTTCTCGTTCAGGTCTTTCTTTGATTTTACTATCATTTCACGCAGGATCCTAACATTAATCTCTGACCTAGAGCTTGTCTAAAACCTGAGAAAATCTTGTCAGAACTCTCTCTCATTATCTTGAGTAGATCGTTGTTAGGACCTTGAATAAATCCTATCAGAATCCTTTATTGCCAGCTCAGAAAAATATCTGTGCAAGGACTTGAGAAAATCCTGAACAGGATCCAGTTTCACTTTAAAAGATCCCTTACACAGAAATTCTCAGGATTCAAAACAGGGTCTTTGAAATTCAGGATACTAAAAGATCCTTCCGGGTTTTTCCAAGGAATGAACAGGATTGAGGCTGTAGAACCAAACACAATGGAGACAAATAGATTGCAAGGTTTACGTAACTAATGTCGAAACTACTAATGTCGAAAGTAAAAATGTCGAAAGTAAATATGCCGAAAAGTAAAAATGTCGAAAGGAAAAATGTCGAAAATAAAAATGTCGAAAAGGGAAAATGTCGAAAATAAAAATGCCGAAAAGGGAAAATCTCGAAAAGTAAAAATGTCGAAAGGTAAAAATGTCGAAAA
>OENT01001472.1:17567-30715 GCA_900239685.1 Rotaria macrura
TTTTCGACATTTTTACCTTTCGACATTTTTACTTTTCGACCAAAGTTGGTATCACCGATTGCAAGACCTTGCCGCTTTTAAATTTAAGAATAGATATTCCGAATACGAATAAATTGAGCATGTGTGCTCTTATTTTGGTCAATGTAAAAAATGAAAAGTCTTCTGTCTATGAGATCAGAATCATGTTTTCAGAATCGATCTGAAGAAGCCCATCTTGTTGTACTTTAATGTCTCACATTGTACTAAAAATTACGGGACGTGTGATGCGGTTCGCGTTAATGTGTATCGTGCAAACATTATTTCTCGAGAAATCCAGCTCTATTTTCAAAATGAATGAATATTTGTAGTGTCACAGGACTTACTTTTGTTTTTTTTAGGCACGACAACTATTACGACAACAGCTACTCCTAGCAGTAAGTAATGAATCCCCACAGAATAGAAGCCCATTGGGTTTCTAATTTTATTTTAAAAATTATAAGTCAAAAGGTATGCTTCCATTATGATCAACATCTTTCATTTTCTAGAGAGCGATTTTTAATTTTAACAGCAACAGTAACTATAATTTTTTTCATTCACACATCTCTATGCTGTTATTACAAAAGTTTCAAGATAGTTTTACAAAGAAAAATACAATAGGTTTTACTAGTTCATCATGGAGCACAATAACGACATATCGTAAAACGAAATAAATATTCAGAACGAAACAAAGAGATTGACCTATACTATAACATTTAATTAAAAGAACTGAATATTATAAACAAAATGATCTAATTATGTTCTTCATTTATATGCATGTACACATTTCCAATTAAGTGAACTTCTATACTATCTGGACATTGTAAACTCCTGAGTACGCTTCTATACTATGAAGGGAGGGGTTATTATTCAAAATTTTAAAATACTGCTCCCTACAAAGATTTTGTATAATACTTTGAATAGTTGAAAACTGTTGAACTTTGAATATAGTTATTTCATCACAATAACCACATTTTGAACTTGAAATATCTCGAAAAAATGAATGCAACTCTTGAATCTTTTAGTGTAATTTTTTATGTTTTTTCGACTTCATCGATGAGTTTTGGTTGAATGGACAGTACTTTTCATTAGGACCTTAAATAGACAGTGGACTATTTAACCAAATGATTAGTTAATAAGTAAAAAATCGTTATTCTCCTATGTAATTGCTAGGTCTATAGACAACTTTTTCAGGATTCAAATGCAGCGCAAAGTCACTTTATTCTACGATCAATAGGGTTCTTTTCGGATTCGAAAGGTTCCATTAGACAGAAAAGGTTTGCCGAGTTGACTAAGAGACTCTCGATGAAATTCATTCAATAAAAATAAGACACTGCTTCTAATTTATATAGACTATCTGCTGTCAGACAACAACAGACATAGGTAGAAAATCTGTACTTAGATGATTCTAGCATGTTTCTATCATCTTAGGAGAATATAGCTTCTTAGAAATTCAAGTTTTCTGATGTTATCAATTCATCTTCTAAATGGGGTCGGAAAATCCAACGAACATAATATCAGATTAAAATCAGTTTTATTACATAATACTTCAAGAACGAGATAAAGATTTAAATCTTTTTCTCTATGATTAATTTCCTGAACTTTAATACACTTTGAAAATGATCTGACGTTGTTGACGGTCATTTATCTGATTCATGAGTATTTAACTGTTTTCAAAGTCAGTTTAATCACATCATTATGCTATCATACGAATACACGTAAGAATTCATTTGCAATTTTCGTTGCTCTATAACCGATTTATATGGTCAATGAAAAATAATCTGTGCTTGAAAGTATTCTTCACGATATGTTTCTCATTAATATTTGAAATATTATGATCATCTAGAATCTTGCTTCCATTCATTTATCCTACTCTTATGTTTATATCTATGCCATTACCTGGATAAACTATACGTCGTTTTTCGTAAGTTTTTATCGACATCGCTAGCTTTACTCTTACAAGGGAACATTTCTGAATATATTAAATAAGCAGTTTAGCAGTGTTCTATCTCATTCAAACGTTCGGGAATAGAACTAATGATAATGTCTTACATGTTCTCTTTTAAATTTTGAAAAACAATAGAATGAAACCTTTCTATTTTAAACATAGTATCATCAAGAGACATATCATTTTGCAGCTCTATAGGAGCTGAAAAGATAATTAGAATTTTCATTAATGAACTACAAATACTAAACATAACTCGATTTGAAATGACTATTTTTATTTCAAAAAGGTATATTGAATTTGTATACCTAGCCGTGGATCCTTTTTGATCGCTTTCGTTAAAGAAGATTGATGTGATCGCCAGTTATTGCTGCTAATTTAGTTTAGAAAATCATACCAATATATTCATGTATTCAGACACGAAATTTCACCTTCATCTCTTTCTTGGATTCGATTTTTCCCATGAAGAACACAAAAAAAGTGGGGAGACACAACCGAAGAAAAAAATTATTATTTTATATCTGAACTCATTTCTGACACATTTTCTTATATCAATTTACGACACTAATTAAGAGAAATTCTACGAATTATATCTTTTATTATAAAGCATTGAACTGAACTATAGGCTTAGCACAACTAATGAAATATTCTTATCCCTGGTTAGAAAATACGTCTTGCATATCAAATTTTCTTTGATAGCTAGCAATCTTAAGTGAAAATTTTGATTAGCCGCTCAGATCCTCCATAAATGAAAATGATACAGCACATATACATACTATGCTTGAAAGGACCAGCATGGATCTACGTTTTTCGCGCACTTTATAAAGAGCAAGTAAAATATTATTGTTCATGTGACTCACGAATATTCCTATGAAATAGAATATTCTCAAAATAGACCCCGAAATAATTACGAAATCTGTATCTGAATAGGCCTTACCATTTTTCATAAATTCCTATAGAGTGTTACTATGGAATCAGGCCAAGACAAGTGTTTTTAAACTTTTTTCTCATTATGCACTTTAGATATTGTAACCTCGACCTATGGGTCAGCGTTAATTGACGGTAGCCTTCAGTTTTGTCGCGGAGGCAATTGTACAGTACCAGAATACTTTTTTCAAGCTTTTCATTTGAACATCTCCACAGCTGGCTTATATTACTTCAGAACTAGCAGTAGTATGGACACATGTGGGTACATCTACAACAACAGTTTCAATGTCTCTGATCCATCTGCAAATATAATAGCATATGACGACCAGGGTGCTGAGAACAATCAATTCACCGTTAAAATATTTATTGATACTGTAGCAACTTACATTTTGGTTGTAACAACATATTACCCAAATACATTTGGACCATTTTCAGTAATTGCATTTGGTTCGAATTCTTTAATGTTTACTCAAATGAATGTATCAAGTAAAATTTCAATGTATTTTATAGAGTTTACGTAGTTAGAAACAAAAATTTATGATAAGATGAATCTTTACAATCAGTCGAAGTATATAATAGAATATGTCAACTCGAATGAAGCGATGATGTTTGTCAAAAACTAGCTTTAACCATAGGCTCTTTTCTCAAGCAATTCTTTTCTGCTGGTAAAATGCAGCATTGCATTTTACTCTATTAACAAACAGTGAATGTCTTTTTTGTAGAACATACTTTGCTTGCCGATAAAAAGGCAAATTTGAACAGGTTTTCCGAAGAGATTGCTAATATGTCACTGCGTCCATTAAGAGATTCCGACTTGATTGTTTTAGAGCTTGAGAGTTTTTGGGAGAGTGTAATATTACTAGCGCCAAAATTTCATAAACACTCTCTTATATTTTGAACACAGCATATAGTATCAGTTCGTGTGATATGTTACATGCTTCTACAAACTCCATTTACATGAAAAACGAATATGGTCTTCCGATTGTTTTTCGTGTTGTTACTCTTTTCACAATCTGCTTTCTACTATTTTGCAAAATTCTAAAGACACTTGGGAGCATGTCTTATGTTGTCTCGTAAACGTGCCAATTTGACATAAACTACAATGACACCTTTCTACTTTCTCTTATCTTTTGAAAATCCCTTAGTCCTTTTTTCTTTGTCTAAAAATGTTTCGCCGGTTGGTTTCTTTCACTTGCTTTCTCTCCTATGTAAGAAAGTGTTGAATATGAAGTACACATCGTAGCGATATGCATTACCACAACGCACGATTAGAAACAGTTTCTAGAAGCTAATCATCTAATTTCGTATTAAGTTTTGCAAGTAATGAGAGCACATAGCCCATATCGTAACCAATGCATAAGTCATTCATCATCAATCCCTGTCGCATTTCGGTATTAATTTGAAAACATATGAGTCAAGCAACTGAGCGACAAATGTCTCGCTTTTTTCTTTCTTATGAAGATAAGTTCGTTAACTCTTTTTTCGACATGATGAATCGACGCTTTATTGATTGTAAAATCAAGAATGCAGGACACAACTCTATGTTAGGTGGAACGCTGTTTCAGAGTCCGTCATACCTTCGAAGATATTTCTTTAATGAATTCTTTATTTTATTTTTCCTTACTTCGCTGTAGAAAGCACTATAAAAAGAGCCCCGATCATTGTTTATAGTATTTTAACTTAGAAAGAGTTTAAGAAGCCAAATTAAGGCTGGATTTTTGAAAATATTTTGCTGATTAGACACTTCAATGATGGTAACTTCGGATTATTTGTCAGCGTTAACTAACAGTAGTCCACAGTTTTGTCGCGGAGGCAACTGTTACAACCCAGAATACTTTTTTAAAGCTTTTCATTTGAACATCTCCACAGCTGGCTTATATTACTTCAGAACTAACAGTAACATGGATACATTTGGGTACATCTACAATACGAGTTTCAATGCCTTTGATCCATCTACAAATATGATACCTTACGATTACCAGGTAGTGGACAACAATCAATTCGCCTTAAAGATATTTATTGATACTGTAGCAACTTACATTTTGGTTGTAACTACATATTACCCAAATAAAACTGGACCATTTTCAATAACTGCATTCGGTTTGGCATCCGTCATGTTTTCTCCGATTGATGTATCAAGTAAGTTCTCATCAGTTTTTTAGAAAATACGCTTTGTGAAAAACAACAATCGTGCCACAATGAATCTATTTAGCTACGAAGCGTATTGAATACAACATCGTAGAGTAATTCAGTTCAAATGAAATGAAGGTATTCAATAAAATATAAGTTTCGGAATAGGTAACTTCTTTGAAAACGTTCTTTTCAAAAAAATCGAAGTTGATTGTTTCGCTCAGTGGAGATTGAACAAGGTTTCTTGTTTCAGAAGGTATTCCACTTTTCATGGATAGCTTTAATTCGAAAGAATTTTCGAAGAAATTCTCGCCTGTACTAAGAGATTTGTAAACGAATTTCTGTCCTTCTTTTAAAGATTTTCAGTCTTTTTGAACGACTGTGTTTGTTAGGTAGTGGCGCTATCTGCGACCACTACCTCTGTTCTCTCTCATTCTCTCTCATTGTCAGTAGACTCACTAGTATTACTTTACTATATGTCTGAGTAGTGAGTGTGTGTAGTGTAAGTTGTTGTTGTGTGGTTTCGTAGTGAAGTGGTGAACTAGTGTCTAGTCCACGAATTAAGTTATGGTTAGTCCTACTAACTAACAGTGTTCATGGTTAAAATCAGTAATTTATAAATGTTTTCATACAGTTCAAACATAAAACATACACTCTAAAAAAATAAGCACTTAACGGAACCCCCCAAATAGGTTCCGTAGATGACAAAAAGCTTACAAAGGTGTTGAAAGTTCCAAAAAGAGAATAAAAAAAATATACGGAACCTTTAAAGGATCTGACCGTGTGCCCGAAATCAGATCCTTTTTTCTTCGAAATCTTTTTAAGTTCGGTAGAGCGAGAAAAGCTTTCGTAGGCAAATACGAAACTTGAAAAGTTNAACTTTTCAAGTTTCGTATTTGCCTACGAAAGCTTTTCTCGCTCTACCGAACTTAAAAAGATTTCGAAGAAAAAAGGATCTGATTTCGGGCACACGGTCAGATCCTTTAAAGGTTCCGTATATTTTTTTTATTCTCTTTTTGGAACTTTCAACACCTTTGTAAGCTTTTTGTCATCTACGGAACCTATTTGGGGGGTTCCGTTAAGTGCTTATTTTTTTTTAGAGTGTAGTGTCGGTTCACATGAACTGTTACACGCTTCGAAGTATTACATTTTACTATAAAATTTATGAAGTATGTGTATAGCTTTTAGAGTATTGAACGAAACAAGTCACGTCAATATTTATGTCCTGTTTTTCTAGGGAGAAGGATTTTAATCAGAAAAACTGCTTTTTTATCTTAGCTGACTCAAGACATCCTCCATTTTCTCTTTCTTCTCTTGACACCTAATTTATACTAAAGAATACGCATAACTGAACCCACTACGTTAGGTATCGGGAACGACCAATCCAAAAATGATGGAACCCTTGAAGTTCGAGCTCAATGCAGGCATAATGCTCATGGGGACATTTAATCTGATGGCATAGATATGTCGATATGCATGTCACTTCCATGTCACCTTCATTGTGCCTGTCTTCTTTATCTTTTCGTTCCATCCTTCAATCGTGCACCCATATTTCTATATTATTCTCGCTTAGTCGCATCTCTATAAGCATGTTTTAAATTTGAATTAATCAAATACAGAAGATATGGCATAGGCCAATTAAAATAACAACAAGTAATTGTGGTAAGTTATCAATATAATTTCTCGACAAGTCGTTTAAATAATAAGATAGCAAAGTCAAAATTAAAAAATAGTGTGTGCTTCTACAAATCTTCAATCGCTGTGAATTTGCAAATTAATGATTTACGCGCATATTGTGCCGATAATAAGGACACGATCTATGTGCGTATTCTATCGGTCAATATATGCTGGAACAATCGTTCACTGTGTGGAAAGATGTTCTTACCGCGTGGCCAATAGCTACTACCTGCTCATTCTGACCTTTACTCAACCACTCCTCTCGTCGCTCGAATTTCCTCTCTCCTATATAAACTTGTGTTCTGTATGAAACACACAGAGTTGGAGTGGTGAAGTAATGTAGTAAACACCGTACATCGAGGATGGTGGTAACGGTACTCCTTCAGTTTCTCATAACATCATAACAAAATAAATACTGCAGTAGTAACGAAAACATCTGTCCTTTATTTCGTTACACATATGTGTAAAAAATAACCGAGAAATAAAACGACTGGATCGTTTTCACTCTTCAACATAGAACCTTTCTGAATATCTACTTTCAATGAAATGATAAATAGTTTATTCATTCAGTTACTTTGTTTTATAAGAAGACCTTCCAATATTTTTCAGTTGTGATGCATGATTCGTCATATCACCGAAGATATTTCTAAATGAAATTTTTATTTCATTTTTCAGTCCGGCATCGCAGAAAGTACTGTAAACAGGGTGCACATCATTGTTTATAGTAGATTACCACAGAATGAGATTAAGAAGTTAAATGAAGACTCATGTTGTTTTAATTTTTCTCTGTTTAGATACTTCAATGTTGGTAACCTCTCGTTATTTGTCAGCGTTAACAAACGGTAATCAACAGTTTTGTCGTCCAGGCAACTGTTCAGGATCAGACTATTATTATCGAGCTTTTCGTTTGCTTGTCTCTACAGCTGGATCATATTCTTTTCAATTGGTTAGTAGTTTCAATGCATATGGTTGTATCTACAATAACAGTTTTAATAGCTCTGATCCATCTACAAATATAGTAGCATACAGTGGTGATGATGCAGACAGCAGTCAACGGCTTCTAAACATATCTGTTGATACTATAACGAATTACATTTTGGTTGCAACAACTTATTCTCAAAATGTAACAGGAACATTTTCGATAATTTCAATTGGTTTGGGAGGGATCAGATTTTCTCCAATCAGTGAATCACGTGAGAACTCAACATATTTCAGAGATACTTTTTGATAAAAGAAAGTAATCATTACCATATGAACATACACAATTATCGAGAGTATTGGATACAATGCAGTATAGTTACTCGGTCTGGATGAAGTGAAGTTGTTCAATAAAAGATCACTTCGGCAAGAGGTCCTTTCTTCAGAAAGTATTTTTTAATTGGAAGTCACTTTAATCGTCCTAATAATTAAAGCTTTATTGTTTTCTACCAGGGAATTTAACTTCCCGACGGAATGTCGAGTCTATTAGCCTGCTTTTCGAGAAGTGTCGTGATTTTGCTAGGATTTTTAGTTTTAAAACGGTTGCCTTTCCAGTTCCATAAATATTCGTTAAATATTCTTACATAGATAAATCAAGAATGATGACGTCTGTGTACGCTATTGGCTACATGGATGCAAAATTTTCACTTAAAAAGGTATAGAGAATATGTCAATTAATTCTTTCAAAAATTGAATGAAAGAATCTATGATTACACTTAGTGACTGCTTTTCAGAACGGATTGTTTGCAACCAGAAAAGAATGGTTACCGGTGATAGCTGTTTACTTGATCGAAATCCACACCCACCATACTCTTAGTTTACAATTTTCCCACTATATATAAATTGATATATTGAGTTTCAATTCCATCCAAGATACATCGTTCAAATTTTACTGCACCCAATCGAATATATGAATAGGTTCTGCGAAATTATTTGCCTGTCGAATAAAAATACCTACAGGATGTCTAAAGAGTGGCACCCTATGTTGGATTCGTTATTACTCTGAAAGAGCAAAAGATATCGTAGCAATTTTTTCACTGTTTTGAAGCATGTGCCATAGCAGTTTTTTGCCAATGACATGATGCTATATTAGGTTTATTTCGAGACCACAAGAACAATGAAACATAGATAACAATAGAAGATCTCTCTTCCTTAGAAAAAAAGAAAGCTCTTGTCTATATTTCCATATGACTCAGGATTCTTGAGTCAAGCATAGCATTCTCATGACTCAAGAGATCCTGACTGAGAAAGAAAAAAAAACAAGCAGAAGTATGTAATATCATGGCTGAAGACCATGACACATAAGCTGATTGAGTTTTGGACTGTCTAAGAGCAAGCTCGAATTTCGTCTTTAGACTATCTGGAGAAAACTCATTGTTGTGACTAGTTTATTATTATAATACGAGAACTGGGGCGTTGATGTGGGCGTGGATGCGAAGTTGTGATGTGTGTGTGTGCGTGTGTGTGTGTGTTTGAGCAATGTAAAAATGCTACCCACACGCCCACACTCCTACACTCACATCTAGGTTCTGGTATGCGGACAATAAACTATTCAAAATAACGACTTCCTCCTAGATATTCTCAAGATGTAATTCGGGTTTGATCGTAGACTGTCGAACTACTGTTTAGACCCCTGCATTCGATGTAAAAGGTCAATGTAGCAGTTAAAATGATTATCGGTAATTTTGCTAGCAATTTTAAGCTACAGCAAGAGAAAGTGTCTTCTTTAGGTTAAACAAATCCCCTGTCGAAGATTCCCAAATATCTTTGTCGACAACAAGACACATGATTCTTCTTTACCTACTCTCCCAAGCATTAATCATAAGTCAAGTTTCCGCGAGACGAAACCCTCAGGAGAAAATAGAAAAGTTGGGTATTAGTATGGACAAAAGAATGCATCGTAACTATATCTAAAAGTTTCCTTCTAATTCTTCTTCAGAGTGTCCAATTGTGACGCTCCTCGTTGAGTGTATTGTATGCATATTTTATAACTGTTCCTTATCATGTACTCTCATTATATGAAGTGTTCATACTATATTGTGCTTACCACAGCGCGCGTATCTTACTGATCTTTCCTTGATTTCGTCTCCTCTCCTTTCAAGCTTTCTTCTTGTCTCTCCTGGTTGCTAATATAAGCGCATAATTGGTATGCTAATGATGAAATTATTTGATATGAAGGAATAGAATAATATGTATTTCTGTCCATACTAATTTCCCTTCTAATAGAAATCGTCAAACCTATTGCTTTTGATCTCTGACTACAGATCATGCTAAGAAGCCTTTGAGAATAACATGCAACATTTTTCAATGAGAAATCAATGCGTTGATCTCCTCTATCCGCATCAATTATATCTTGCATCGGTTTTCTACATTTACTCGCAAGGTTTATGCTACTGCTTTGCTGATTCACCAAGGATCTACAGAACTGAAATATATGAGTGAAACTCAAAAGTCTCTGCCGCATCTCTCTTTTACTCATTACGAACTTCTGTTATGGCTGCATCAGCTCATAAGTCTATTCATCGACACTCACAATTAGAAGAAAGATACCTTCAAGCGATTGAAATCCCTTTTAAAAGATTCACAAAGGTTTTGTAAGGCAGATGAACAAGTAATACGTTTCTTCATCTCTTTTCTTGATCAGACAAATGCACCAAGAAGAAAAAGACAAGATTTTCTATTATGAAAAAGAATATGGAGTCTTTTTTGTTCAGTGTTTATCAAAAGATGAATGAATTCAGAACAGGATGTATTCCAAGAGAGAGAATATTTCATTTGTTGTAAAGAATTGCCTGACAGCGAGAGCAACTCCATCACGAATAACGACGATGCATTTTCTTCTTCATTTCAGTTTTTCCTAATATTGCAACTAATGCTCGGTGGACAAAGAAAGGAGTGACTATCGCTGGAGGTAATGGATTAGGCAATGCCACCAATCAACTAAACAACCCTGACGGTCTCTTCATTGATGATGATCAAATGGTAGTTATTACGGACGTTCTTAATCATCGTATCATGCAGTGGAATATGGGTGATACAAATGGGCAAGTCGTTGCTGGTGGTCGCGGAGCAGGAAATCGAATGTATCAATTGAATGAGCCAACGGATGTGTTGATCGACAAAGAGACGATGAGTTTCGTTATTTGTGATTCTCACAATTCACGAGTCGTACGGTGGTCTTGTCGTAATGGTACAACCCAAGGAGAAATGCTCATTAACAATATCCGTTGTTGGGGATTAGCCATGGATGATCAGAGATATCTTTACGTCTCTGACACTATAAATGAAGCAATAATGCAGTATCAAATAGGAGACACAACTGGAAGTCTGATAGCTGGTGGCAATGGTGAAGGTAATGGTTTCAACCAATTCAGCCAACTAAGATACCTGTTTATCGATCAACAACAGGCTATCTACGTATCAGATGCCTACAATCATCGTGTGATGAAATGGAGTAAAGGTGCAAAAAAAGGAATTGTCGTTGCTGGAGGTAACGGTCGAGGAAATGCTATGACGCAGTTGTCTTATCCTTACGGACTATTCGTCGATACACTAGGTACCATCTATATTGGAGATTCAGATAATAATAGAGCTATGCGCTGGCTTCAAGGAGCGACGGAAGGCACTGTGATAGCTGGCGGAAATGATAAAGGGCCGGGAGAAAACCAGTTCTATGGTCTTGGGGCTTTGTCTTGTGATCGACAAGGCAGTCTTTATGCTGTCGATTGGAAGAATAATCGTATTCAACGCTTCGGGATCCTATGAAGCTGAAACATCGATTGATTTTCTCGCATTCTCTTTTCTACTGTTCGGACACTTGTAATTAATTGAAATTAAAATCGCTTCGTATATAATTTATTCGTGCATTTGAGCGTAAACAGTCATGCATACCTGGAACAGACTTCTATCGTCTTCATAACTTCATCGAGAAATGTGTCTAAGTCTGTGGGACATGATCATGTTCCGCCGACTCCCAGACGAACCCTGGTCGGGAGTTTCGGGTCTACTCGGAGCATCAGCAAGATACAAGGGTAGTTGCCTACATAAACATAACTCACTATCACCCACTCTTCTAGTGCTCTCCCTAATCTTTTTCCCTAAGAAAACGGAAATCCCTCACCTCATTCGAAGTTGTTTGGATCCTGATGCAATGATATTGAAGCGTAAAGTAAAGAGAAATGTTGTAATTAATCGTGAACGTTGAAAAAAAAAGAATTCAACCAACAGTTATCCGCTTCTTGACTGTTTAATACGTAAAATAGAAAAAGAATACTACAAAAGATCGACGGAAGTCATACTACCCTCCATTTTGGAACGGCTGTTAATAGAGACTAGAATTCCTGTGAATGCCACTACCACATTCACGTCCACATACTGAATTGATACAAAAGAAGTAACTACCGCTTTATTTCATGTGGTACCAAGCACACCATTTATGTCGTTTTTTGCGACTTTATTCTCGTCCTTAGTTTCTTTCTATCGTACTTTATATTTGGTGTACGCACACAACTAGTCATTTTGTGACGTGACGATCTCACGAACCAAAAGTCCAAAAAAAGTTATTGAAACGCAAGATTCAAGTGCCGAGATCAAACTGATTACATCTACTTAAATATTTCTTCTATTATGCTACATTCAGTTCCAAATCATCCCCAATAATGACGAATTTAAAAGTGATTTGGCTTCTATTAGGCATGGAACGAACCTGAACCCAAGTTCGCTGTTCGGATCCATTTCGAGTGTGAGTTTGGTTTAAGCTTTTCACATTGAAAGATGGGGCAAAGGGCAACATACTTCCTGGAGTAGAAGCTTTCGTATTGGAATTTTTCGAAATTCAAATCATATAGAGGTAAAGAAATGGAACAAGATTTCTGATTATTTCATATTAACTACGCTGGAATTCTTTTTCTATCGTGTTCCATTGGATTTTTATCGAATCTTTGAAAATAGTTCCAATCAAGACCGACCCCGAACGTACGAGTTCGTTGCATGCCTAGCTTCTATTCCTTTTGAAATAATTAAAATTAAAATTAAAATTAAAGTAACAGTTAGACGCCATTCTATTTGTTGATATGGGAAACAGCTGTTACTACAGCTAATAGTAAAGGGGGAATCATAGAGATAAATAATGGATGAAGCATCAACGATTTCTAAAAATCTATCGATACACTTAGGAACGGTTGACAGAGTGATGAATAATAGAATGACTGCGTTTCATGTTGTGCTTCATTTTGATCAACTGGTTGAAGAACTTGTTGTGTCTGTAATTCTTAGATCAGGCGAAAAGATTTCTTATCCCTTCCAGGTATTTACATTGAACTAGCATGCCAACTACACTCTAAAAAAAAATAAGTACTTTCCTGAACCCTCTAAAAAGGTTCGGTAGATTTCAAATAGCATCCAAATGACCAGCAATGCTTAAAAAACGATTGTTCAGTTCCACGAAACCTCTAAAGGATCTTCCCGTGTGCCCACC
>OENT01001472.1:30787-42944 GCA_900239685.1 Rotaria macrura
GGTGGGCACACGGGAAGATCCTTTAGAGGTTTCGTGGAACTGAACAATCGTTTTTTAAGCATTGCTGGTCATTTGGATGCTATTTGAAATCTACCGAACCTTTTTAGAGGGTTCAGGAAAGTACTTATTTTTTTAGACTGACATAGTCGATTTTTATCCGACATTCGTTTTTCCTAAGACCGAAGTGAATGCTTCGCGCCATATTTCGTATTTCAGTGAAGCTTGAGTTCTATCTAGTTTCCTTACTAGACTTACGCATCGCATATCTTCATTTTGTGACACGATGATCTCAAGAAGTAAAGCTTGAAAAAGAGTTCTCGAAACTCAAGATTGAAGCTCCGAGACTAAGCCGATACTTTTCGTTTTGACATCGCTGGGAACATGCTTCTTTTCGATGATGACAGAGTTCCGAAAAAGACGTATTTTCAAAAACTTTGAGTCTCTTGAAATTCCAGATAGTTAAAACCGATAAATAAAAGAAAAGGCTAGGCACCAATCTCTCTTGATATCTACTTAACATGATAGATAAGGAAGTTTTTAACATAATTAAACTGGAGTCACCTAAAAGAACGAGTATTTCTCCCTTTCAAGATTGTTTCTAAACTCTTGTAAATAAAATACAGCTATAAAAATACAAATGGGATTTCAAATTAATCAGAAGATAAGAATTCTTAATTTTTTTGTTGTTGACTGTATTTAGCATATATATATATATACATATATGTTTCACGTTGTGTAATATTGATCATTTTGAAATTTCCTTTTAGATCTCATTTTTCACAACAATATTTCAAAATCAAGCAATCACTAGTTTGCAATTTCGATTGAATATCAACAGGGCTTTTTGAATTTTTTAAAGTTTCTTATTTAGAATGAATTTTATCTTTACTCAATATTAAGAAAGATTTAACTCGAAAGGAACTTTTATTTTGATTATCTCTCTAAATTAAGAGATAATATATCTTTCTCACTAAGGAGTTTATATCATGCTTAGTTCTACGTACGAACTAAACATCAACGAGAAAAATTTTCTTTTATATTTTAGTTAAAAGAATTAATAAAAATCTACATTTAATTGAATTTGGTTGGGAAAAAATCAACTTTATCAAAAGTTAAAACTCGTAAAACAGCCTGTAAACGGTGACGAGTAATTCATGTACGTTGCAGTCATGCTTGGCGCATTCTGGCTTTATGCATGAAGGTAGTCAAAAAAGTTTCTAAGATTTAAAGACAAAGCTCATACTATGCGGGGGGTGCAGAAAAATTCTAAAATTTAGAGACACATAGTTTGTAATAACTCTTTCGTTTTTCCTAACAATGGAACGGTACGTTTTGAATGGTCTGATTCCAATGAACTAAGCGGAAAAGTAAACAAATAAATATTATGAAAGATATCATCAGAAAAGTAGTATCAAAGTTTGACTTCGAGAAAATGAACGAAAAAGACGTTTGCAAATTCAACAGCGCGAAAAATATCAGGATATATATCGAATAAGAGACTGAAAAGCGAAAGTTTAATGAGAACAAGTACGTAGTTTAAGAAAAAATATTCCCATGATACTTCGTTTTGAAAATAACAACTCGATGCAAAAAAGCTACTTTTCAAATAAATGCAATAGTAATAGTTAGCTTCACGACAAACTAATACTTCGAAAAAAGTGCATACTCTCACGAAATACAAAGATGATCCAAATTCTTCTGAAGAATCTAAGTCAAAGGTAAGGAGCCATTATTTTTTGTAACTATAGCAACAAAATCAAGTTCCGTAACAAATTTAAAGAAGAATCAAAGATGCTCACTCTGAAAAAATATCATGCAAATACAAAATTTCATTGAGAATTCAATGTACAATCAAAAATTCGAATTTTAAATATATATCATAATAATTCAGACTTTCGCAAGCAATATATAGCACGCATGAAAGCCTAACCCATGTAAAAAAAATAATCAAAAAACCGATTAAAAATCGATTTTAATCATACGCCTTTAATTAATAATTTTAGCAGTAATAATCACAACAAAATCATATGATAATCGATTATTTCAAATATCATCTGATTTTGTTGTGATTATTGCTGCTAAAAGTATTGATTAAAGGCGTATGATTAAAATTAATTTTTAATCGATTTTTGATTATAAAAACTGACTTTTTTACATATTTTTTTTAAATGGGAAGTTTTGAATAGATACTGCAATGATGAATCAATAACATTGAAAATGAATCAGAATGCATTAAATTCGTATCGGAATAACAGCACTTGGATCAAGAAATCCAAGAGGATTTAGTGATCAACGTAAACGTATTTTAAAAAAATATAGTTTCATTCAAAACTATAAATGTAAAGGGAAACACAATAATTTATACATGAATAATTGTAAAAGATTTCAGCAAATAAAACGAGAGAGACCTGATTGTATCTGTAAATTATGTGAATCAGCATTATTTCGTAATCAACCCAAGCAAACCATAAAAAGCCAGTGAGGAGTACTGGGAGTGCTCGGAACTTGAACTAAACATTTTTTTCTCGTTCTGTTTCATATTCGAGCCCATCGAAAATTCGGCCTCGGAATCATCTTCGTATCGCACATGTTTTTCCAGAGCTTGGAATAACTGCGACCAGTCGAAATCAATCGAATTACCGAGCAGTCGAAAAGCTCTTTCAGATGGTTCGATATGACGCTGACCTCTCGGAGCAGTGCAATATATCGAACATTCATGAACCTGCGACTTTTATCTATTCACATCCATCGGAAAAGTTCTTCGATAGGTACTGGAACTGATATTTCGAGTCCTCGAAATGAAATGCTGTTAGTTGTAAAATCATTATATCAGCTACTCATCGCCGAGTACTCGACCTAACGGGAAATGGCACTCCGAGAAATCGATCTGGAGCTCCGATACCCATCGACTGGCTAAAATCGATCCTTCCAAATATTCATTGAATGGTAGGTTGAGAAGCAATACATTTCGATAAGAACAAACATATCAAACAAAATATGCGGCTTGAAATAAAAGAAAACATTCAATCCTATTTTTAACTATGTATCATCCACAGAACAACAATAGATTTGTAAACTATGTTTAAATAAAATTTTAAAACAATGCCCAGCTGGTCAGTTGCAAATAGTTTGAAAGTATTCGAAGTTCCATCGAAATTGAAAAGATTAAATAATCTTGAAAAACATTTAATTGTTTTACAACTACCATTTATGAAAATAGCAAATTTAACATCAGAAAGAGTGTGGTCGAAAACACGAAGCTCACTATCGTTCCCAAACCAACATCCCACCTCAACATTTTTCAAACGGAAAATAAAATGTTCAAAATCTAACTCTATTTAGAAGAAGAAAAGGTTATTTTATTTGGCAGCGATCAAATTTTTCATCAACGGCCCGATATAATTGGGGCAACAATTTATATTCTTGACACCGATATAGCAATCCCTATGATGTCCAATACCAATAATTCAATTTTCGAATGTAGTGAATTGAGTAAAGAATCACTTGCAGCTAGAAATATAAATTAAAAACGCAGAAATCAGGATCTGCTTGTAATCTTATTGCATTGACTAATGAATATCAATAATTTTTTGTATTTTAAAAAAATAAATACACGACTGCAAAAACTTGATCGATTATCGATTTGAACACTCACCATATCACAATACCATTTTCACAGTACACTTTTTTCAGCTATAATTAATACAATATATAAACATATTTGAAAAAATAACTAAAATAATAAAATAACTTAACATTGATAACATGAATTTCAGAAGTACAAATACTTCATCATTGAACATTTTCGAATAAAATACTAACATCAGCATCATCTGAATCCATTGCAGCAGAAAAATCGTCATCTACTTGTATTATTATTTATAATACATTCTTCAAATATAAAAAACGACTTAAACTATTCTCCATAACTTTAGAGAAAGATTTAGTCGGTAAAGTAATTCCTTTCAACTAGGGGTAACACATCTAATTTACTTTTTAGTTAGGTAAATAAAGTAAAGTGAATACTTCATTTACTTATTTACTAGTAATTTTATAAATAAAGTATTTACCTATTTACCAGTAAAGTATAGGTAAAGTGCCACCGCTACTTTCAACAAACAAAAACATTACGCATTTATTAAAAGATTCATTTTAATTATAATAATTTCAAAAATCAATATTTGATTTTGAAATGACAACGACTTACATCAAGATATGTTTCCATGCTTCGTCGCAATTAAAAATCAGCATAAACACATATTTTCTATTTCTGATCAATGTAAATTGGATATTAAAAATTTAGACTATATTTCATTTACTACACATAGTTACAATACTGAAGATATTTTTACTTCTAGCGTCACGAGGTTTTGAAGCTATCAATATAAGTATTAGAAATCGTAATATTGACAGTATTACATAGTATAACAAAAATTAAAAAAAAAACTCAATGATAAACCCCAAAACGGAATTTATATGTATGATTTGAATCAACTATGTAACGGAAACTTCTTTCTATTTATTTCTTCCTATTTTTAATGCTTTAGAACTAATCTATTTCATGGAGCTTTAAAATAACTAAACAAATTATGCAAAACTACTATTTTCACAAACACCAAGCTCATTAATTCGATAAACATAAATTTAATTTGTCTTTGCATTGTGCTACTACTTTATATCTATAACCTTGATACCGTAAATGTGTTAAAGAAAATTAGATAAATCAATAAATTGAATACTATAGCTGCATAATTACATTACTCTAAGTTTTCAGTTCAAAACCAAACAAATACTAAGAACCACAACAAAGCTCGGTCCAAAATAGGCTTAATCGATTTCAGAACAAATATGACTCATTTCAAAATGGAAATAATCGTTTCTCGATATTTGACTGTGTCATTCGTGCTGCATTTCGTACTCGAATTTCGACTCGAATACAGTCTAGTTCACATATATTTTTCTTTTTTCTATTGTAGATATTGAGCAATAAAAAAGGAAGATAGCCGTGTATTGTTCCTCTCTAACGCATAATCAAATTCACTGTTTTTTTAAATTCTGTTTCATCCTTTAGCATCGAGGATAATGAGTTATTATTCCTTTTTCTTTTTTCGTGAGACCGAGAGCAAAAGAAGATTTAGACAGTAAAAAAGAAGGGATTCATGTTCGTTAAGAGTAGGCTTCTGTTTTCTTGCAAATCTTCCGGAGAAGGCTTGAACCCTTTAACAGGGCCGTTTCCGTGTCGGTGATACATAACTAAGCTTTACTGACTCATGAACGCATCTCTCGATTACGCTTTTCAGATGATAGAAGTCTTTGCCACGTGTCTTTGAAGGTTACAGCCACTCTACGCACACACACGTATAGACTTATGACGAAGCTTTTCCCATTAAATCACGTTTTATTCAAGAGCGACAGAAAAGAAAACGGGAGATAAAACTCATCATCGTTTTCCGAGTTCACTGGATATTAGGAACAGTTGAACACGATTATTATATTGATCTGCAACATAGAGATTGCCATGACGGTCGAAGGACAGATCTTCGGGGTAAGTCAACTGGTTTGCTTCTAATCCTGTACCATTTCTACCCAAAATGACAGTACCTTGTTTCGAGCCTTGAGTCCAACGCATCACACGATGATTCAGCGAGTCTACCAAATAGAGAGTACTACTTGTATCGACGAAGAGCCCTCGAGGACCTGACAACTGCATCAGAAAAGCTCCGTTGCCTTGTCCTCCAGCGACAACAATTCCAGTTTTTGAACCTTTATTCCATTTCATCACACGATTATTATCCGTGTCTGACACATACACGGTCTGTTGTCCATCGACAAAGAGGCATCTCGGCGAGTTTAGTTGATTGAGACCAGATCCTTGACCATTACCGCCAGCCACAATAATCCAATTATTTTGGTTTTCTTGGTATTGTCTTACTTCATGTTGTGCGAATTCAGAGATGTACAGATTTCTCTGATCATCCATGGCCAAACCACGGCATTGGACGTTGTCGATGAGGAGTTCACCTTGTGTTGTGTCACTACTACGAGACCATCGTACGACTCGTCGATTTCCATAATCACTTATGATAAGACTATTGGTCTTTTTCTCTAGCAACACTTGGGTTGGAATATTCAATTGATTTAATCGATTTCCGCCGTCATGGCCACCAGCAACGATTTGCCCGTTCGTATCATTCATGTTCCATTGAACTATACGGTCGTTTTCACTGTCAGCGACGAAAATCGTTTGATTATCGTCAATGGAGAGGCCCACGGGAAGGTACAATTGGTTGGTAGCATTGCCCATTCCATGACCTCCAGCAACAGTGATTCCATTCTGTGACCATTTGGCATTTGGAGAAATATTGGGAACCACTACAATGAAAAATAAATTGAAAAAGATCGTCATTGTCTCGTTTTTGAGAGATCTTCCTTGTCGAAGGGAAGCAAAGGCGAAAATCTTTGTTTTTGAGGACATTCAACAAAAGTAATTTTATATCATGCACAAGAGGGTGCGGGTATGAGTGTAGATATTGATGTGACAATGGGCATGGGTGTGGATGCATGAACTAAACTCCTAGAGCTTCCACACTTACACCCACACACTAGTCATTAGTCATTTTAGGCTTGAAAATAGAATTACAACACTTACATGATACACTGTTAGTTGATCTTGATCCCAAAACAGAAGCGATGACAATTGCTAAGATTATCATTGTAATAAATAAGCTGATGAGAATGATGAATCGGTTCTTGTCATACCAGCGACGTTTCCTTTGCATAATAAAATATCTGGCCAAAATAACATTCAGATGAAGATAAATTGAGACTTACTTGGCTTTCTTTAGACCAATGCATGCACCTATATACAAAAATAGCTTAAGTCAAAGAAGATCATATACAATATTCAACATCGTGAAATAGGAGAGCAGGTAAAAGAAGTTAATAAAAACTCAAATATTGCAACTAATTTATTTTAAACATTGAGAAAATCGAAAAGCACGAGAAGTTTTAGTTATATTATAGATACTTAAGCTATTTGATTTGCCTTTGCAGCAAAGTGTGATTTTGTGAAACACGATCTAAAAATAGTGTTGAAGTGTCTAGAATAGATAATTTGTACCCACACAACTCTCCTCCCAACCACAGATCATGACCGACATCTCCAGTATCCATTAGACACCACAGCAAACTCGGTGCATGGAGAATCAGTGACTTTCATAGATGGCTTTAAATGATTATCGAAAGGTGGCATAAATGACACCTTATTGAAATGAATATGTACTGTTTGCTTTTGGATTTTACATACTATTCAGTAAATACTAATGAAGACATGTTTCGGAGATGAACTAAAAGGGTAACTTTTAGAAAGTTAATAGTAATGGGTTCGTCGCGTTTCACGTTTTAATCCTTCTAGGGATTGAGCTAGAAGCTTTTCTTTCTGTTTTTGTGTGGAGAATATAAATTATAAGCGATTCCAGTAATTTTCTGCTTGTGTGTAAGAAATCCGAACATTCCTTCCATTACAAAAAAAAGCAATCCAGTTTGTCAACAAAGTGGCAGCAATAAAATTCTCCTCAAAAAGAATGTGGGGAGACAATGCATAAATCTCCACTGATGATAATATAATAAACCTCACAATAATACTCTCTAGTTATACATTGCCGATCAGAGGTTAATCTAATTTATTCCATTGAGGTTTCTTATTACTTGATGGAAGCATAAGTTTGACGGCTGAATCTTCTGCTTCCTGAGAATCCAAAAGAAATTCAAAAATATATCACGAACGTAACATAGATTTACCAACTCAACTGACACAAATGTGGAACATAGTATTGCATTGGGAAACAAAAATAAATATGTCCAACGATATATGTGATACAAAAAAGGGTTTACTATGTTATAAAGATTTAGCAAACACGCAGTCAAGGTCATAAAAGGGAAAGAAGATAAATTTGATGCTTCTAACGGGCAAAACAGCCACACAAAATCTAGTGAGTTTGGCTATTTATTAACAAAACCTAAGTCCTCCCTCCCTAACAGTGATTCCAGAATAGCCAGCGATAAAATAACTTTATAAATATAGTACTACTTTGTCCAATATGCTAACTATGTGACCTGATTAGTCGAGTGTCTACCTCTGTGTGCAGGACAGTTTAGTTGATACGGTTATCATGCGATTGGAAAAACAGTAGAGCGACATAGTAAGCCTGTATCTTTTTTTATTTGATGGCATTATTGAGTGAGAAAAAGTACCATCTATCTCATTATTATTGGATTAATCGAAAACAGAAGAAATAAACCGTTAAAAATAAATGTGAAGAGAATAGATGTGCTTTTGATTAATCATCATAAATAGGCATCTAATTTACTTTGAGCAGTTCTATAATCTCTGAAAAAATCGAATTCATAACGAATACTTTTCCAACTTATGATGAGCTGAGATTTAAAATGCATGCACTGTCATGTTTCTCGATTGCCCAACAGCTGTCCCACGGGGACTTCATAGTCTATGAACTATTTTAGTATCTGTAATTGATCGACAAATCACGCGGCATTAGAAACATAAATTAATTACTAAAGGGTGATGCAAAAGTTTCGACCCTCCTAGTAGATAGAGTATTTTGTGGAACTCACATATGTTTTCGAAGAATTTAGTGAGTGGAAGTTTAAGAGTGAGAATTTTGATGCTCCCCAACCCCCTCCATTACAAGCATAACAACCAGTATTCAATTATTGTCAAATATCACAACATTATTTGCCACTTCTTCCAATTTTTTTTATAGAAAATGTTAAATTGAGAAAAATGAAGAACGAAAAATGGAAACTAACAAGTGAATAGCAGCAATGAAAATGATAAATAGGGTGCCTATCACAGAAAGACGATGCGAAAAAATTCGTCATATTACATTTTATTTGTTTTCTATTAGCATATAAAGCTATAGATATGTGAGTTCCACATTTTAGCCCCAACGGGGCTGCGCTAACTAGCTTTTTATGAAAAACTCATATAAAATTGATTGATCAAATGATGTGATTTTGAAGAAGAGAAAACGGGCAATCTGTCTCCACGAAGATGTTTCGAAATTCTTACGTATTAGATAATCATATGATCCTTTTTCGCCTAGGGTAAGCTTTTCTTATTTTGCGTTTCAAAAAAAATATCGAAATGATTTATAAGTTTATCATACAAATGTGCTTCTTTTAAAAAATATATCGATAATCTCATTTTTGTTTCTTTAAAACTATCAATTTAATCAGATTTGATGGTCGATGCATTGATTTATTAAATAACGTTGCTATACCTACAATAAAACAATTGTTCCCTAATCATGATTATATACTTTTCAAGATGATACATCTCGTATCCACTAAACATGTCCCGTTAGGCATTTTGTACAAGAAAGTGAACCTAAAAGAATCAAAGTTGTTGATCAAGCAGTCAAAATGGACTATGTTTGGCGTATTGAGAACTTGTGGAGTGACATTCGACAAGAATTAAGTAAATACGAATTTGTCATAATTCATTAGACGATGTGAAGCTAAAAATTATTCAGATATGGGAAAGTCTCGGTGAAGAAAAACGAATGAAAATGATAGAGAGTGTTCCAAAAAGGCTAAAGGCAATTGTCGAAGACGCGGTAAACGGATAGCGAAACCTGATTACTGATAGTTTTAAAGAAACAAAAATGAGATTATCGATATATTTTTTTAAAAGAAGCACATTTGTATGATAAACTTATAAATCATTTCGATATTTTTTTTGAAACGCAAAATAAGAAAAGCTTACCCTAGGCGAAAAAGGATCATATGATTATCTAATACGTAAGAATTTCGAAACATCTTCGTGGAGACAGATTGCCCGTTTTCTCTTCTTCAAAATCACATCATGTGATCAATCAATTTTATATGAGTTTCTCATAAAAATACTCTATCTACGAGGAGGGGTCGAAACTTTTGGACCACCCTTTAGTAGATCATACCATCAATCTATACCACACGGAAAGTCCGAAAAATCTTTATTGACCCTCAGTAGAGAACAATGCATTTCACAAAATTTGAAGTATTTTTTCAAAATTATCATTTTCGTATACCCGATATTACGAAGACAGAGCTATGAAAAAAGAATATTACTTTAACCAATCTATAGTCCATTAAGTTTGCTATGCACCATGTCTGTCTCGCTTTCAAATTTTATACTTCGTTTATAATCTGAAATCTTTCTACAAATGACAGTATCAATTTCCAACGTGGGGTAAATAATTAGAAAGGATTAGGCACAACTATACAGATAATATGAAAATCCGCTGGGAGAATACATTTCGTTACTTGCTGTTTTGTTGATCTAATAATAACTCTTGAATGAAACAGAGAAGTCTACAGTATCAAATCTATTGGCAATATCAGATCATAGTTTCTGTGATGATCATGCTATTTTTCTAACTTTTAACATACCTTCAAAGGGAGGTTCGAGTAACACGTTATCTGGCTCAATTTGTTTCAACTGTATGATGTGAAGGTCAGATGACGGGCTCGACTGTGATTGCACTTCCATGTACGTCCCCGCTAGCAATAAAAATTCGTCTTCGTTGACGAAATAGGAATGCTCCCGAATATTTCTAGCATTGAAGGTCTCGATGGAGAAAAGAGTTCTCGGACCTACATTGCCCAAGTAAATTTCATTTTCCAAGACAGGAAGTGAGCTTGTACAGGATGAGAAACCCCACCATATTATCTGAGCTCCCACCGGAAATTCATCACTAACATTGTTTCGGATTCCACGCCAGACAGTCCGCGGTTCTGAACACTGTATTTTGGCTAAGCCCGTAATAAAAAGTTTTAGGTACTTGAACCATGGCTGTAAGAGTTCACGATCAGCTTTTTTGAGAGTTTCATTGAGCTTGGAATAGACGCTTCGATATCCATCATTCCACTCCATCGTGTAGAGATGAATCGAAGCCGATTCATCACGAGTAAGACCATCTGACGGGTTACTTGGAGTGCGGTTCAGAGCAATGGAGACATACTCGAATATGTTAATGATAATAGGAGCCAAAGGTGTACATGCCTCCGCAAGTGGCAGAAGTGGCTCTTGAGCATAGCCAATGATAGGGTCAAGTGTTTTTGAATCTTCAAAATCCAGAATTACAAGTCGAGCGTTTCCACGCCGAGGTTCACTACCAATATTACTACTCATGTCTCTGAATTTATGTTTCTTTTTGCAAATACTTCAGTATATTCAAGGTATCCAAAATACCTTTTGGTATCTACAATAAGAGAAATACTTAAATCCTAAGATACAAATAATAGTTGGAGATTCTTTTTTTTTGCTGAACATCCACAGGAATAAACGTTGGAAAGCTAAGACCTTCATACATGAGCATTCGTGTAGGAAAAAGAAATAGAGAAAGGAGACGATTGTTGTGTTTTTGATTTATTTCAACTTGTATAGTAGAATATACCGAAAAAAAATTTTATATGAACTGTTTCAACTTAGAAACAGCATGGTTATAGTATGATAAATCAAAGAATAATAAAAAGAAATTACAAAACGACAGGAAAAAAGATAAGTGCTTACCCAACAAAAAGGAATATGCTAAATTTCAAAATGCGTACAGCATCCAGTGAACCAATCTCTTATTTTTTATCATAAAATTGTATAGCAGTCCTCATCAAGATATGCGAAAGCAAATATGAAGAAAAATAAGAATGCGTATTTGCTTTCAAGTACTTTTTGTTCTAGAAATTATTGTTCTATGTACTAAAAGCTAATGGACATGGAAACAACCCACCTTGTCTTCTATTTTTCATTCATTCATTCACTCATGGTCGTTCGTCCTTTTCCTTTTGAGTTGGGAGTTCAAGCCTCTTCAGTTCGTCCTTCTACCGCTCTCGATCCTACACGGCGATAATCACATATGACCATGCAAGTCCAACTTGATCTTTACATTGACGCAACATTTAACTGTCCTAATAACTCATTCGTGGGTGACGCACTGATCTCTTCCCTTCACACGTAGCTAGTAAGATTTGACTAGCAGTAAGTTTATCATGTGACATTCGTAGCACGTGATCTCTAGATTTGTTGAGCGTGTGGATGTTGGGTGTGATGGCTTTAGGTGATCAGTTGATACACCCACACCCACATCGACATCCACAC
>OENT01001473.1:0-42882 GCA_900239685.1 Rotaria macrura
CTAATATTGTACGAAACCTCTCATTGCTCAGATTAAGAAGGACGGAACCTTCGGTTAGAAGTCGGAACCATCATTCATTTGGTCGATATACTGCGAAACTTTGTTGAATTTTGAGAAACTAAAAATGGATTAGCATTTTAAGTGCGAAACCATAGACCAGTTTGCGGAGCTAACAGAAAGTTTGACTGAAAAATTGCGAAACTCTGCCTTTTCTTCTGAACTTAGAAAAGTTTTGCATAATTACTGCGAAACGATTTTCACTTTACCGAACTTAAAACCGTTTAGATCAAATGTACTGAACCAATGAAGTTCGGTAATAAACCTATTTTTTTTTAGAGTGTAGTCTGCAGCATCTTAACCTTTTATCTCGATTGACTATTCTCATCGCCAAACCTAAAACTCAAATTGAAGTCGCTGTCAAATACATCTCCTCAACATGCTGGCTCTATTCTTCACCTCCAATAAACTCTCGATTCCTTAAAAATAGAACTTCACACGCAAATATCTACCTTTTGCAATGGAACTCAGCGGGAACTGCGGACGCTGCAAGTCAACCTAACCACTGCTCTCGCTTCAAAAGTCACATTATGGTTCCGATTCTCTGACAAAATAAAAAGCTTCCATACCCACTTAAACGAATTAAGAACTCTCCTTCATACTCATGTCCCATCTCCGTTCACTTCGCCTGATTATCCCATCGCTCCCCACACCACTTCGTTCTCTGCAGATATTCAGATTCCACACAAGTCAAAACCATTCAGTAACATCACCCATTACACTAAAAAAATAGGTTTTTTACAGAACTTAAAAAGGATCTTCCCGCGGGCACAGCGGAAGAGCCTTTTTGGGTTCAGTATAGAACTTTAAAATGTTTCTTATTAAAACTACAAAACTTTTTCAAGATTTAGAAAACCAGAAAGGTTTGGCAGCATACAAACCAAACCTTTTAAAGTTCTATACTGAACCCCAAAAGGCTCTTCCGGTGTGCCCGCGGGAAGATCCTTTTTAAGTTCTGTAAAAAAACCTATTTTTCTTAGAGCGTATCCCGCTATATCTGCCAAGAAACCACTGTACTACCAACCAACACGATAATAATTCCTTCAGCTACGCATTAACTACTTTCTCTGGTAAATCAAACGAAGGTCCTTGCTAATTTTTGTTTCACATTACCGAATACGCCCGCACCATCAAAAAGTTATCTCTCAATACCTTTCTCTGTGGCATTTTTCACTTCCTTAAAGATGATGTCTTCGAACGATATGCCAACTGCATCTTACTAACTCTGCCTCAACCGATTGGCATCAATTGATCATTCGCGTTTCTTATCCAACTGTAAGTCCCCATTGGTGTCGTAGACAGAAAAGAGAATGGACGGATTTCTACGAACAAGAAAACGAAACCAACAATCAATTCGTCGTGTGCCTTCGTTCTGTTTTTTGCTAGAACAAAAACCAGTCAATGCTAAAGACGATTTTTCTAAGCATCTCTTTTATATAATGTGCCCTTGTCAGCAGTTGCAGAATTCTTATCAAGCAGAATTCAGAGTTCTGTAGACTTATGAATTTTTTACGCAGCAAATAACCTAGAAAATTTATATTCTACATAGAATTTTACAGAATTCTGTAGAATTCTATGCTATCGACAAACAGTGGTCTAGTATACGAATTGAAAGTTTGCCTTCTGCTTAGTAAACGGAATTCTTTTTTGTATTCTGCTGGTTCCTTCGTGCTATAGTATGAATGATATACACTCAGACGCGTTTCGTTTTCTTAACTTTAGTTCTTTCTGTTAGATGTTCCCGATAGTGAATACGTTGTTCCTCTTCTATACGTTCGTTATTTTCCATGCCATGTGATACAATAATTTTTGTTCGTTCTCTTCCATCTATATGGAAATTCTTATCCTCTTTTCCAATTAAGTCAAAACAAGTAATGTTTCTTGACATTCAAGTCTCTATAATTCTGAAGCGAGCGATATGACAAACGATAAAAAAACATAAATACGTTTATCTTTTCGTTCAGAACAGAGAGAACATCAATACATATCATCATATACAAACACCGTCCCATCGGTTATACCATTTTGAATTCTTCAGCAGAGTTCATTTCCTTTCTGAGTGATAGTTGTCTATAGTTTACGTATTGAAAATTTGTCTTCTGCTGGGTGAACAGAATTTCATTTTGAATTCTGCTGGTGACTTTGAATTCTTCAGCAGAATTCCTATGGTTCCTGTGTTATAGCTGTGCAGTTTTCACATAGAATGTTTGTCTTCTGCTGGTTGGACAGAATTTTGGTTTGTATTGCGGTAAGTAACGGGAGGGAACTGTTGTGAGGTAATACATGATTATTGTTTATGGACAAGTACACAGAATTCTGAATTCTGCTAGGTAGGAATTCTGCAGGCCCTCGCCCTTATATGTTGACTCTTATGACGTTTTCCTGATCTTGATCCGTCGATGCCATTATCCTCGAAGCTCACAAGGTGGACGAAATTATTTTCCTCCGCAGCAAGGAGCAGCATCTACACGATATTCGCATCATCCAAGCGCTTGAAGAACACACTTCTCTCCCATTTAGTGCCAACCAAGCTCTCTACAACCTTATTAACACCTTCCTTTATACAGTTCACCACATCAACTTGTATAATGACAAGTAACTACTGGGCCATAAACATCTTCTCGTTATCCTGCAACTATTGCAACATCAAATCCTCACCTATGCTCGCTATCATTCAACGGCCTGTCATGCCAGACGGCAAAAGACGCTGTTTCCATTGTCAAAAATTGAAACATTCCAACTGTCCCACATCAGCTCCTATGCAACTTCATACCATTGCCCAACCATGGCTTACCATCGGAATCGATATCATGGGACTTTTCCCCCTCACACAATACAAAAAGTGATGCTTCATGGACATCGTCTATTATTGTACTCGATGAGTGAAACTCTTTGCATTAGGTAGAATTACTGCTACAGACATTATTAACATACTCATCGATGAAGTTATTTGTCGATACGGAGTACCATCGTTTATTCAGTCTGATAACAGTCCCCAATTTATCTCACAATTATTCAACGATAACTGTTCGTTTCTTGGCGTCTCATGGGAATTTAAAGCATATTATCATTAACAAAAAATATGACGGAACGCGTTGATCGTACCTTCAACGCCCAAATTGCAATCTACGCTCATTGTCATCCTGGCCTGTGAAACAAGGAGCCCGAAAAAACTTGCATTTGCTATTTGGACCTCCATTAAACAAACTACCAGTGACACTCCGACTTCTTTGAATCTTGACCGAGATCCCCAGACAAGTTTTGACCTCTGTCACAACAATCCTGTCTCGGATCCACCATCAATCATACTCGAACAAAAAAACATTCAATACTGCCGCGGCTACTTGGCGAATACTCTTCGAATCGCCAATCATTTTTTGCGTGAGCATTCCGAAATCAGAAAACTCACAAAAATCCAAATCCAATAAACATACTTCGCAACGGATGTTCCATACTCGTAACTTCGTCAGGGTGCACATGTCAACAATACATCGATAATACGTCCATTTCCAACAAATAACGTCCAAAATATCAAAGTTCATGGCGTCTCATGAAAACAATCTCCCCTTTCAATGTGTATGACGACACGTTTCAGCGACAACGTACATATAGGGCCCACAAACATGAATCGTCTAAAACTCTATTATGAAATGATTGGCAACCATCGAGAGCTCTTATCCATTTCTCCTCCTTCATCACCAACCGTATGTCCTATCCTCTTCAAGTAGAAAAACCACCCATTGACCTTTAGCGCTTTATTTTGTTTTCCTTCTCTCTCTCTCTTTTCCCTCTCCCTTGCTACGTTCTGTGTACTGTTTTAACACCTGCTGTTCGTTTCACCATTCTAACATCGTTCTATATAACGGACCACTTTGTTTCACCATACCACAACGCAGTTTTTGCTTCTACCAGTCACATTACATCTGACCGTATTCCTGCTATCATTCGCAACTACAACTATTCTACGATTATTGACCCCCGACATCATTCCTCCAATCTTATCTTCCATTATCTTTTACAATATTCTTCTATCGGTGACATTGTATCGCTCATCATGGATGTGATATATACTTCCAATCAATGTCCCTCTTAAAATATGAAGTTGTCATCGATTTCCGTCTTACTCATTCCGATGCGCACTCGTTCGTGGCAAATGCTTTGTTTCATCCATCATCTCAGTCGAGGTCTATCGACGGCACTGAGTCTCTCAACCACTAATACTATTCAAATTCTGAAATCACATCATGAAGTTTAGACTGTATCACTTATTTTCTTTCGACCATTATCACCATCGCAAATGGCCATACTGTCCAAATGTTTCATTTTAGTCCAGGCCTACTTACACTGGCCATTGCTGTTAATCCCAACCAGGCTGTTCTCAATCTCAAATTTTTTCATACAAGCTCAGCACATTTGCGCACTCCATTCAAACGTATTTCATGCATACTTCTCTCTTTGAAATCCTTTCTCATCGTCTCAATCTGCACTTCATTCACCATAAAGACCTGTTCATTATTCTCGACTTCGTCATCGTGGCCACGAATGTGCCATTTAACATCGAATCTGTTGGCCTTCCTCCCGTTAATTTGGTTACAGGTCTCCTAATCCAACATTAAATCACATTTCTTCCATGGGCTACCTCTTCGGAAATGCAGGACTCGCTTATTGGCGTTCTTTCCATTTCTTCATTCTTTGCAGTTACTCCACAGTGTCAGGATCAGCGTGTATAATAGATGGACGATCCTCCTCTTCTCCTCATATCCGTAAGATATCGATTCTACTAGTCAGTGTATACGCTGTTAAGCTCAACAGCAGGAGTATCTATTTTTTTTTGTTCATATTTTTCGGTTGTTTTCTTTTTCTTTTTCATGTCGTGTTTTCTATTGACGAAGCTTAGGTTCTCCTTTTTGAAAAATAAACAACATTGAGAACAAGAACCTAACATGCAGCACCAAGTCTTCCTCTCAATCTTCTAATTAATGTCCATTCCATTTCCTCGTGGTGACCATCATGTTTACCTTGCTAATATGCTTTTCATTATAGGCATCGATTTGACCCATGCACATATGATACGTTAGCAACAAACAGAACTTCTCATTTGCTATTTTCGTTTAGTGTTCGTATGCTGTGAAATTCCTCCTCTGCATACGCAGTGGAATAATTCTTGTCTCTATCAAGTTCTCATTGATAAAATCATCTCCTAATGCCATACTAATCAATACCTTGAACCATTTTATAGTCATCGACTAAGTGGTTATTGGACTGTTTCCATTGATGCTAGCCTGTAATGTCACTTGGCCTCGATGTCCGTTTCGGGCATCTCTTATGTACTTCACAACAATCTTCATAGCTCATCGGCAGTCACAGTAATCGAGATTCTCGCCAAACACACCTTCTTGTGTGACTACTTCTCGATCTCGACATCTTCATCTGTTGTTGGACTATCGCGGACTCTTTTGGATTCCATCATTTTCAATGCCTCGTATCCCAGTACACTCGACCTCGCCCATCTTCTCTCGAAGGGAAAACAATGGCCGAAATTGCCAAATATCTCTGATAAATTCGAAGTTATAATCAATTTTCTTGTCAGCATTCCAGCTCCCCAATCTACGATTTTGTCGAAAATTGGTAACAACATTCATTTAGTTGGTTCCCTGTTACTTGTCGTACCCTGGCTATCCGTATTATCGGCTTTCTGTTGCATGGCCACTTCTTTCGTCGCCCTCATCTTCCAACAGTTACCTTTCAGATTCCATCTTTCAGTTCCTCTATCTTTTCATAGTGCATTTTCTTTTTTTTTGCTCTTTCGACTCATTGTTTTCACTATCATTCATGCCTACTATTTTCCGTCGCCTTCTCCATTCATATTTACGGACTCTCAGAAGACAGTCCAAACTTCATCCGGGGGTGGTAGCATATTCGGTCAAATTGTGGAGAGTGCACCATTAACCATCAATATACTTTCCTCTCCTTCTTCTTATCTTCATAGATCCCACTTAATTTTGTCCTTATTAATGTTATTATTATTTCGTCCTTAATTCTATCTCCTCACGTTTTTGTTGACTCGAGTGTGTCTACCTGGCTACGTCTCTTTTTGTCGTTCTGTTGATTCTTTTTCCCTTTTCCTTGAGTTATAGTATAAAAGCAATGTGAAAAATGCTGCAGTATTTGATTTTTGGATTATTGAATACAGTATAACGTGTGTTTCTATATACACTAGATTTTTTATACTAGGAATCTGTTACAATATCCATCTTTGAGAAATATCTAAAATGGTTAGGGAACAGTGATGAGAGTTCAATCCCATGCCTTAAGGAATCCGATTTTGATGTTTCCGGAGAATTTCCGAACTCTTTACTATAAAAAGTAACGAATATCTTCCACTTAAACAAAGACTTATGTTCGACTGTTCTCCACCTTTCATCTACATCCTCCTACACCTCGTAGCAGTAAGATAGAGAATTCAATTTACGATTCGTGTGCACATCTTCAACAGAAAAGATTTATTCATATATTTTTTAAGCATTGTGATGTATGAACCTTAGATGGTTTGCATTTCATTTCTGTTTATTTTTATCTTGAGTTTTTAATTTTTGTTTTTCTTCTCTCTCTCTATTTGTGTTGTATCATAGATTTTATGTTGGTTCGTTTTTCTCCTCACATCTGGGAGTGATATGTACCTTGGCTACTGTAACATGTAGGCCGACTAGGAATATGCATGTCGATTTCTATTTTTATATTTCTTGGTATTACTCTTCGTCTCTTAATGTGTACTCCGAAATTGTACTTTGTGTGTTTTTTTCGCTGTTAGTACAACATCGTATTTAGAATTGTCTCCTTTCAAAGAACCCTTACCGCTTTTGATGTATTATTAGCCCTCAGGGCATAAATTCTTCCATTAAAGCATAATATTAAAAACATTTCATTTGATAATATTTCAAAAGTACACGTCGAGGATATCTTGAATTTTTCGTAATTGCTCAGTCGTTCAATACGAAGTATTTATTGCACTCTTTCTTGCATGTGTCACTACGTAATATCTCAGTCATTTTTAGTTACGATCTATCTATCCTTTTTCTATTCTGCACGTTGAAAGATGAGAAATATTATCAAGTCTGTTCGCTTTTCTTGTTCTATACCGATGCACTGTATGGAATGAAAAATAATTAGATAAATCAACTGATTGGTGCTTGCTATAGCATGCAATAACATGGATAAGAAAGTTTGCTGCAAATTTGACTTTGTCATCAAGAAACAACACCTCTAAGATAATGCCTTCATCATTCACTTTCAAGGTATTACTCAGTGGACATCTAAATCATTAAGTTTCATTGAAATAGGTTGTCACAACAGTTTTATTTAAAATACTTTGATTAGTGTAATACTTAAAAGTTTCGAAAATGAAAATTTTCACTGTCGCTAGGAGTGTAGCGAAGAAACAATTCTAAGCATACATCAAAATGACAATCAATTCTTACATAAATGTAAGAAATAATTATGAAATGAAAAGAAAAAGCAGCATGTAGAAATATGATCTCTATCCATGTCATGAGTCGAGTAATCATTCTACTTAGTTCAAGAATCTCACTAGATAACGGCAGGATATGGATGCGTTGCGAAGTGTAGCTATTCTACTAAATGATTTCATTATGATGTGGGGGTATTGGGTGGAACGGTTCGACTATTTGTTGCGCTGGATCAGTTTGCACGTACAACAACGCGTACTATTCGCAATGCTTACCTGTGATGACGGCTCATGGAAGCGCCGTGATCCCAACCAGTGCGAGTACGTTACGTCCATCCCTGGCTTCTTCTACGACTACAGTTAGCACGGCTACTACGACCGTTACAACCGCGCGAAACACGTCCTCCACTAGAAGCACTGGTAAGTATACCTGATCTGTGATGAAGGATACTAAACTCTCGGTCATCACTGTATTATCTTTCCGTGAACCTGTATTTCAGCTGCAAGTTGTGGTGTCCTATACAGTCAGTGTGGGGGTATTGGGTGGAACGGTTCGACTATTTGTTGCGCAGGATCGGTTTGCACGTACAACAACGCTTACTATTCACAATGCTTACCTGTGACGACGATGCCAACCACCACTCTGGTATCAACCTCTGGAGGTACTGCTCGATATTCTTTCGGTTCTTCCACCAGGGTTGTGACAACTGGTTTCACGAACACGTCACTTTTGCATAACACAACACTTAGAGTAACAACTGGTTAGTCAATATTAATCCCACGATTGATTGTGCTAGGCCTTTCTACTCTCCCTTTTTTGCATGATTCTGTTTCAGTTTCGAGCTGTGGCATAGTTTACAGCCAGTGCGGTGGTATTGGGTGGAATGGTTTGATGATTTGCTGCGGTGGATCCGTTTGTACGTACAATAATGACTATCACTCGCAGTGCGTACCGTCTACGGCATCGTCGTCATCACTGCCTCCGACTTTCAGCACTGGTTTTTCAAACACGACAGCTGTGACTAGCACTGATTCGGATGGTGTCACGACGCGGTACTGGGATTGCTGTAAAGCTAGTTGTGGTTGGGCAGGTGAAGCTCATGTGACGAATCCTGTGGAAACATGTTCTGCGGACGGGGTTACAGTCGTCGATGCTACTACTGAATCTGGTTGCTATCGTGGAAATGCTTATATGTGTAGTAATCAACAACCATGGAGTATCAATGCATCTATGTCATATGGGTTTGCTGCAGTGAATATCGCAGTTAGAAAATCTAGAGTTTTGATTTAGTAGGTTTTTTTAAGCTTTTGCTTTAGGGTCAATCTGAAGCCACATGGTGTTGTGCATGTTATTCATTGACATTCACATCGGGTCCAGTGATTGGAAAGCAGCTTGTAGTGCAAGTGACAAATACCGGTAGTGATCTCGGTAGCAATCATTTCGATCTTCAAATGCCAGGTGGTGGTGTGGGTATTTTCAACGGATGCCGATCTCAGTTTCCCGGTAACTATAGTTGGGATGCTCAGTATGGTGGTGTTAGTCTTCGGTCAGATTGTGCCAGACTACCTGCTGTTATTCAATCAGGATGCTATTGGCGCTTCGATTGGTTCATGAATGCTGATAATCCGACAATTAAATTCCATGAAATACCATGCCCATCGGATCTCACTTCAAAAACCCAATGTATTCGAAATTGAGCAGACAGTTGAATTCATCTTTTACTTTAGACACACACACATTTACTACTATGATTAATCAATGTGTATGCTATTTTGAAATAATCTTCAAATACAACAGACACCTTTCAGCTGTCTTTTTGTGGTGTGTGTATGGGTTGTCGATTTTCTTTTGTACCATCCCCATACATGCTGTTTTTGTCAGTTTTACTTGGCACGGTCTTGTGTCAAAGACTTTGCTGAAGAATAGCATTATAATGTATGACGATTTCTGATGAAAGAATAGATAGCACTGATGGCATTATGCCGTTTTTGGCTTCTTCAAATCATCAATCCATTGTTCTGATAAAAATCACACACTTATATATCCAAGCAAGAGAGAGAAGAGATAGACGAAGGAAGGAAGCGAAAATACATTAATAAGAGTAATGATGATAGTATAACATATGTATATTAGTTCCATAGATGGCAAATGGTACCTGTCGTCAATAACAAGAAACATATTATGACAGAGTGAAGGACGAAGTATAAGGAAGGAAGATAGAACGAGAAATACAAGAAGATAGTAAAGCAAGATAAATTCAGCATTGATCGTCACATAGTTACTAAAACAGTAGCTAACGAACGAATAACGAAAAAAACCAACAAGAAGTAAATAGCTAAAATATAACAGTGATTATGAAAAGTCGGGAATGAAAATAGGTAATAGAATTTTAAAATTGTTGGAAGACTTATTGCAAGAAAAAAGAATATCGATTGTGTGAAAGTGTTGAAAAGGTTAATTTTAAGATTATTGACTAGGAAGATAAAAATATTTAAGTACACTTAGAATTTAATAGAGGCCTGAACAGGATTATCTCGGATTAGTCATCATTGTGGGGCAGGGGTTGGAAGTAGTTTTGATTACTCACGTGGCTGATTTAAATAATTCCTAGGGCCTTGAAGAGACTAGTGAGCAGTTAAGAGACTGTTTGACGATCAGTGAGTATAAAGACGGATACTACGCTGAAGCTTCGCTGGGAGATAAAGAAACTATCGAGATTGAAGTGAGGATTACTTCCAGTTCGGTACCTCCTGTGGGTAGGTACCAGCAATACTAGGCATTCGGAGGCGTGTTGTAATTTAGGAGAGGAGAGAGCGTCGGCTCATTATATGACAATTAAGTTTAGATCTAACTGGATCTATGAACCATTGACCTGGATCTGCATATTCAAGTAGATACTAATGATGCTACACCACAATTACATTTTATTACTATTACTCGGTAAATGGTAGTCGATTTTATTAACTATTACTTTCAATAGTAGTTTTATTTTACTGTACTAATTGAAAGCTAAGAAGCGTCTTATTGTTGCTGATTATCAAAATATGAATTGGTATTATGCCTCATTATAAAGATTATTTTCATCCCTTTTAAAGTCTTGTTACTTACTACTGGTACTAAAGTAATCAAAATTCAGAAATAATGAATGATATTAGTAATAAATATTAAAAAATATCGAGACATCTTTTTAATCAGACAACAGCATAATAATAAGGGGTTACTCACATTATATCGTACGAAATTTTTCGACTTGGGAGTGCCTTGTCCTCTTTTTGTCACTTATTCCAATCGAATAGGATTCGGAATTAGCTGCTTGTCATGATTTAGATATCACCATCTTCCCTCTATATTGATCATACTTAATACGTTTGAACAAACCCCCCTCCCCCTTAACTCTTGTACGTACACTCTAAAAAAATAGTTTTTTTACTAAACCCCCGAAAAAGGTTTGGTAGATTTCAAAAAGCTTGCAAATGCATTCAAATACTCAAAAAACGATGTTTCAATTATACGAAACCTTTTTCAGTTCCGTAGAACAAAAAATGTTTAAAAAAAAATACGAAGCCTTAAAAGTTCCGTATTAATTCTACTGGTTTAGTGCGAAACCATTAGTGTTCAGTAAGAAGTCGTTAGAATTTAATATGAAACCTTAAAGGTTTCGTCATTTTTCTACAAAACATTTTTTGCTCTACGGAACTTAAAAAGGTTTCTCAGGAAAAAGGTTCTTCCCGTGTGCCCAGAGGAAGAACTTTTAAAGGTTTCGTAGAATTGAAAAATCGTTTTTTGAGCATTTGAATGCATTTGCAAGCGTTTTGAAATCTACCAAACCTTTTTCGGGGGTTTGGTAAAAAACCTATTTTTTTAGAGTGTATAAGGCTACGTATGGTATCTGTATAGAGATAATAATTATTGATTACAATTTATATTGTAGTTTCAAAATCATTAGATATTTGGAATAAAAACTACTAGACAATACAATCTCATTGTTATTACGGATTCTTTTTGAACATTGTACATAGTTCTGGCAATAGCTATTTTTTGCATTGGGCACTGCAGCAAATGATGTCGAGTTTCAATTGGAATTTTTCTATCATCGACCAAATTCAAAGAAATTTCCGTGTTAAAATTTCATTTTGATATTAAGATTGCAAGGAATAGCAGCCCTTCTACTTGTCCGAGAATTTAAAATCCCATTCAAGAATTACGGAAAAATTGAACGACGGCGAAAAAAGAAATAGTTCCCTACAATGAAGAAGATCCATCTTATCGTCGTCTAATTCCATTGAAAAAGTTCTTTCGGATTGTTCTTGAAACAGAGTCTCCATGCGAGATAATATTATTACAAGCGCAGTCACAGTGACCTGTTGTAACAATAATGGTATGGATGTAGATCTACAAGAAAATATCATTGTAGCATTGGAAATTATATACACGTAGAAAGAAAACAATGATCTTCATTATTCCCAACTTATCTTGTTATTCAGTGATATGACAAGATGCTGATACTGCCAAAAGATTAAGTCAGATGAGTTGAAAACAATCTTTTTTCATTTATCAAAACATTAAAAGTTGTCTAGCTTGATGTTGTTCTTCAGATTTTTATTAAAAAAAACTTTATAAATTTACACTTGATTGTTTCTTTTTATTATTAGATACTCAAAACTAAAACATTCCATGTTTATTGAAAACAAATTTATAGAATCTACTTTACTAAATTGGAAAAAGAAATGTGCATCGTAATTCTTACATAACAGCCATTCCACAAACTTGAATATTGTACACAATACTGATCACATATGGCACTTTGAATATCTTGCTATTTAATCGTTTTTCTGTATATAATTGGCTTTCATTGTCATGAAGTTTTAAAAATATAGTGCTAGCACAACATTTACGTACTCTAATCTCACTTGTAATCATAACCATACAAATAGTAAAGAAAGAGGCGAAGACTTCTTCAGTTTATATAGCAATGCTGTATCAGATAACTAAATCAATGTTTCAGAATATCTTTTAGTGTCATCCAATTCATTTAGGCTTGTAAAATCTAGAAAATGTATTAATGCCATTTGTATTACATGTGAACCGATAGTAATGTATGCTCGGAACTTGCAATTCATCGCTCCCATAATCTTTCAGTGTGCAAGTAAAATTCGAAAAACTATTACAGGTATTTATACATTAATGTATTTGTATATTACTTATTTACTTTATTACTTTTTTCAGAAGTATTATTTAAACAATAAGAAAAAAATCATTACTTTCATTAAGTAGTACTTGATAATTTAACTACTTGATCAGTATTATTACTCGTATTAATGTTCAAAATTATTACGGTTACTAGTAATAGGAAAGATCTTGATAAGTAATTACTGATAACCAATAATGGTAATGCAACAGTCCTAGCTAATACTAATACAGAATTGAAGGGTAGAGTGTCCCTCAGTGATACCGGGAACAGGTTTTTGTCTCTTTTATCAATTTTTTTCCTTTCTTTATATAGACGACCCTTGTTGTCTTAATCTTTTTCGATATTCTTTCGTTTTCTAAATTTCTTTCGATTATTTTGATACATACCATTCCGATATCGATATTTAGTAGAAGATTGTACTTGATTTTACGAATTTTCGGAGTGCTAGAAACACTTAAGAGTCTGATAAGCACATGCTTTATTTAGAGCAGCCATAAGGGAAATATCAGCAAGTCCGATTACCATTAACATTGCAAAATTAAATAGAAAACCGCCATTTTTCAATACAACTTTTGGATCCCAGCTAAGCTATCTGCATCGTTTTTTATCAATTTTTACAAAGAATGTCATCAGTTGTGCATTTCATACGTCGCTAGCATGTTCTTTTACCGATTATATGATATGTTGGCATCTTTAGCTATAAGCGATGAGAATTTTTGAAGAAAATTTTAATATCATAATTTTGATGAATCACGAGTATTCAAACGCTTTTCAAAAGTCAACGATGGTTTTTGAGAGAAGTTTTTCTCCATATTTTTCTTAAGACTGATCTATCAACCCCATACCATCAATGACGGTACATCAGTCCAGCTAGTAAAAACATACTAGAGAGATGTAGTACTTTCTTTCCGTTTTTGAAGTGATCTTTGTACTCTAATAAACTTCATATCAGTTATTTCGGTAGTAGCATACATAAAATCATCAGTTCTTGATGATCTGATCTTCATTTCTCATCGTCAATCACATCAAAGAACAAAGGACCATCTACCTATGCAATTTTTTTGTTTGACAACAATGATGAATTTACTAACCCTCGTCGTGTCCGTTTTTCTTCTCATTTCGCTGGATATTCTTATGAAACCCAATTCGTTTGACTTCCTTCATACGACGTGCGTATATAGGAATCCATCAGGTTATCACAGCTTAATTTAAAGAATACTTCACGATTTTGAATACAAAAGATTGTTGCTTCTCGGAAGTCAATGCAAACTTGGATTTCTGACAGTTGTATAGTACCTTGTGCAAACTAAAACTGCGGAATATATCTGAACATAATTTTCTTCAAAGATGCCCTCTATAGATATAAATCAGTACGTTCGAATTAGTACGCTGTAATTAATACGTTGAAATCAGTACGCCGAAATCATGATTTCAGCGTACTTATTTCGACGTATTAATTACAGCGTACTAATTTAGATGTATTGATTTCGACGTATCGATTTACACGGACTGATTTCGTCGTACGCATTTAGAAGTTTATATCCCAGTTAAATAGATTTGAATCTAGAAGCAGAAAAATTTATAATTAAAGAATTATCTCAATTGCCATTCAGACGTATTTTTCATTTCTGTCGGACAATCTTACGTTTTTTTAATCAACGTTTCCCGAAGAAGTTATATACAGAATATCTGGTATATACTTATCTTGCTTTCATCTTGAATCGCTGAAACAGTCGTTATTCTGTAATGATAATTTGTCTGATTTCTGGTTCCTATACGTATTACCACAAGAGACACAAGTATTAGAACTAATCAACGATGAAATTAAGTAACTTTTTAAGAATCGTCCATTTCATTCGATTCTATCCGAATTCATAATTGTAGAAAGATTTCCCAAAATTCAAGTTTTATCGTACAATGTTATGCTAAATATATTATTCAATATAATCGATCGCTTTAGAACGTACGGAAAAGTACAGAAATAGATTGTAAGAATATTCCATTTTCATGCGCATTTACTGAAAATGATGTTCTACTTTTCTGTGATATTATGCCATTCTTTGAGATAGTGGTATCATTTGGAAATGCTAATGACAGCTGCGTTTTTCACTTGAGACGATAAGATTATATTTTACTTGAAGTCGCCAATACAAAACTGGATATATCCGTTCTGATAAAAGCGCATTTATGTTAATGTTGAGTGTGTCGTGAGGCAAACTTGTGCGTAATAATACTATTAATTTAAAATACATATCATCTCTTGACAGTTTTATCGAAACAAATTATCTCACATCTCGCACTTAGCCCCAACATGAATATCTAGCATCCGCAGATTTCAGACGTACACAAACATATATCCATAAATAGTTATACAGAGCTTGAAGTTAAGCTGTCCACAGACGTAAGTTCGATTATTATGTTTTTTCTTGTGTCTCCAACAGTTGATACTTATTGTATTAGAATAAACTGAGCAAATAATATAGTGTATTGCCTACATTTAATACTTCATACAATCGTGTGATTTATCGGTTGAAGTGGTTGTCTATTATTTGAATGAATCAAATAATTAGAATCGGAGTACAATTCTATTTCTCTCATATTCATTATGTCTTTTCAAAATTCTTCCTACGATGTGAAGTAAACTCAAAACATTGACAATATTTAACACTGTCAAGTCCCGAACTTAAATTGTTTGGTAAATCTACATAACTGGTTTATAATAGATTCTCCCTTCAGCTTTTCATTTTTTCGAGATCTCTATCTAGATTTTTATCCCAAATGCGAGAAACTGCTTGAATAGAGTATTGGTCACATATAAATAGCCAAATCTAAAAAGTGAACACTTACCCTAAAAGTTTGATTTTTCATTTGAAATCTAATACAAAAATATTATCTCAGTAAAATTCATCGACTATTATATTCATAAAATTCTCTGCATAAAAGGAACTCAATTATTTACACACTCACACAATAAATCAATCGATCATGTTCTGATATGCAATGAATAATGCCTAATATACGACTCACTATCACAAATATTTTTTCCGAATAATTGCGACAGTTCGGATTTGCTGCTTGATACTTTTGTCAATGTTTATGGCTTGAGCTCGATCTGAAAAAAAGTTGACACCCTACATATAAGCTTATTCGATAACAAATGTAAAGTAGTCCATGTTGTAAATACCGGATCATTTTTAGCGGTAAAATACGGTAAACCAACGATTTCCTTCCGGTTTTCGCTATATGTGGAAGCATTCATGATCATGAGATCAAACGAATAAAACGAATTCTTTCGAAAGAAACTTAAGGCAACTTACACGTTAAGTCTCGGTAGAGAATGTACTAGCACTTTTATTCTATAAAATTATTCAGAGATGTATAACTGTCATTAAAGCTTTTTCTTCAACAAAAACATACTATTTTGGTAGGAACCAATTTTTCAAAAAAATTGAAATGCGTGCTTCTGCAACCAATCATTTGTTTGAATCAGATCCTAAATATTCCTGGTTTCATACACAGTGTGACTATATATAATAGAAATATGTGTTGATGAGTACTGTCCAAATCTCGAAAGACAAAATCGCGGAAACGTAAATGTAGAAATAAAAAATCTCGAAAAACTAATGTTTCGAATAAATAGTATCTCGAAAGTTGAAATTTCGAAAAGATAATATCCCGAAAGATATCCTTTCATTCTGCCATTATTTTGGTCAGTTTAAAATTGATATTGCATGAATGGTCTGCTTCTTTTATTTTCATTTCGTCTGTTTTTTTGGACTGTGCTCACAAACTATGCTTCTTTTTTTCTCTTCTCTTTTGTGTACAGTATCCATATCGCACAAACTATTTATATTCATTCATCTCTTGACGAATTTTTCATTAACAACATCTTCGTATACGTCTGTTATTGCCTTTTTTCGTTTTCTTCACGCCTTCAGCGGAACCATGTGATCAGGTCATTCAGAAAACACACCTGCAATCTCATTTCTTATTAGTAATAAGAAAAAGCGTCTTCTTGTTATTAGTGACCGTATTTAACAACAAAACAAAGTCACCGCAAAAATCATTCATTGGGTATGAGAGATCAAGCTGTGCAAGGCGCCCTTTCACCTGAATTCCAATGACCAGTTTCTTAAATACACGGATAATGCTCATACTCATATGCCTGTACTTGAGCGATTAGAGATTCGTAAATGTTGACAAACATCAAAACTCGAGTCGGTCAAGAAGCAATAGCGGTCGGTCAAAATTATCATAATGATCTTTCCAAAGAAAATCTTTCTAGAGCAGCTCTTGCTATTGCTCCTACAGTTAGAGAAGGTAATAAGTAATGACAATTTTTTCTTTTAGCAAAATTCGATCATTTTGGTCGCGGAGATCATGGACTCGATCAATCTCGACGAGGGTGTGGATGTATTTGTGAATAATCCGACAATCCACACCCACACCCTCCCTTTTTGTTGATTTATTGTCATAAGCTTTTAAAAAAATATTTGAATCATACTCACATGCTATTTTTTAATTATAATCATATCTATCATGACTGACAGCAATTCAACATTTTTTCTTTCGATATTTTGATTTTTCGAAACTTTTGCTTTCGATCGTTTATTCTTTCGAGCTTTTTGATTTCTTAACACCGAGTTTTCGAGGTATGGACTTTTCGAATTAAAATTTTTCGAGATTATTTCATTCGAGAATTTTGTTTTCGAGAGTTGGACACAATACCTTGATGAGAACCTAGGAGGCCTCAAAGCAGCCAGCCCTGCCCGACCCGAAATATTCGTTGTAGTGTTTAACTTTTTAATCAACTATTTACTCATTTTAAGCGTTAGACATTAACAAAAATGTTTTATGACAGAAAAAGTACTTAAACTTCAGTTCAGTAACTAGCAAAATGAGCAAATACAATTTAGCTGATGAAATATATACTCATTTTGATTTACTTCAAATTTGATTGATTAGAAAGAACATTTTCTTCGATTAAAATCTATTATTCGGTTTCAAAATCACAACCATTGGATGTCATTTGTTGAAGTGTTTCTTTTAGTTAATTAATTGTTTCGTCATCAAAACTAATATCTGTTTCATTATTTGACACATCATGTGTTCTGTCTTTTGGTAAAAAGCTCATCATTTTAAAATAATTTCAAGTCTGCAGAAGATATGATTAATACAAACAGGCGTAAAGCAAGCGTTGAAATCACTTGTATGTCTCGTGTGTATGCAATATATTCTATACTACACAGATAGTATTAACTAACGATAGAAACTGATTGATAAAAACAATTTGTCGAAAGTAGAGTACCATCGAGAGACGGAGATTTAGATAACACTTTATCCAAATCTTGGACTTTGATTAATGAGTAAATTCATGGAAAGTATACCTGTTTCTGGAAAAAAAAGGAAGTTGTTAGGTTTTCTGTCATTTTTTCATCCCCCATTCTTTGCTGATTTTCACAATGATGTGAGTTAGAAAGCATAGTAGAAAATAGCCCATGAGCATCGAAAAAGATGTGAATTCTTCAAGTTGGTTGGTTTATCTTCAAACTTAAAGTATCGATTCATTTTGTTTTGTTCGCTAACTACTTTAAACCGCAAGTTAACTAGCTGTACGGTCCGATGCGAGAAAAACACTTTCACTCAGAACCTCGATTAACGTTTCACAGGTGTAACTCAATTAATAGATTGTACCATAGGATATCGTGTCATGTAGAATGAATGTTAGTGAGTGCTGAAACCGGACAATATATTTTGTTTGTTGTGCACACAAGTATACCAAATAAAATTCAAAAATTAAACTGCTTACGTGTTCACTTTTCCTCACTCGCCGAAAATTTCGACGTCAACATTTTATTACTAAGAGCACAATTTGTGGAAGTCGGACCAAATTTTTCTCTATTATCGCCCCAATATTTCCTGATCTCGTTTTTACTTGAAAATATTGGCAATTTTTACACGAAAAAACTAATCGCTGTAGATGTTAGGTACTAGGAAGAAGTTGCAATCATTAGACAAAATAAGTCGAATGCATCTAGTCTTATTTGCATATCAAGATAGCAAGAAGAAATCAATGATTTTTCGATCACTTTTTAAAAAACAGAAGAGTGCGCCCAACTTCAAAGTGTACTGTAAAAATATCATGTAAGGTTGTTTTCCAAAAAATATAGATCAAAATGTTTCCTTACTCGTATAAATTCTTTTTATTAAGGCATACTTCGATATTAATTGACTCCCTTATGTGTGTAAACGATAGCTATGACTAGTAGTTGTGATGCAGAAAAGCAGTTTTAAAATAGAATACAACGAAAATCTGGTATTATAATCGATTATTTGAATTTTCCAAATGGTTGAAATATCTTACTTGATCCTTTGGCCCAACAAAATGCATGTCAATTTCTATTCATACACAAAAATTATAATAAAAGACAAAAGCTAGATAATAGACGCGGGAAGTGTAGCTAAATTCAGAAGATTAAATAAGTTCAAGTAACATATTCATGCTTAATCTCACATTCTCTTATAAGCTACGGTTGCCTACAGGTAGTTTTCAAATTTCAAAAGTTATAATTCTTATACTAATGCAATGCTATAACCCAAGATATTTATAGGTCAAACATCGTCTTTAAAGATCTTCTTACAGAGAGTATATTATAAAATGTCGACAACAGCCCATTAAGAAATATTGCGAAAAACTATTTCATAAGAGTTGAGTTGAATTGACTGAAAATATGAGATTTAGCATTAGATTCGACAGACAAGACTTCACCATTCACTTAATATGCGTGCGGCGACAAATCTTGAACCTACACTTGAAGTTAAAGTACATGTTGCATCTTCAATCTTGATCGTGGAACATAATTTATTACTTGCATAAGAATAGCATTTAATAGTTAGAAGATTATAATCAATATCGTTATAGACTGCGTTCTATATAAATCCCTATAAGATATCAAGTTGAAGAGAGGAAAAAACTTCTGAAGATTTATAAATTATATTTTGACTTTACTGCAAAGTAAACAGTATCTTCTTGTTTTCGTTTCAAAAGCATCGAAAATCGCGTTTTGGTGCATCTATGATTGAGATATTCGACAGTAGCGAGATGCAATCACTACTTCCATTTCTTTTATGTTGTTATATTGGTGATGCGTCTCAGAGAAATTCTTTTCAAGACAAGCAAAAGCATGTGAATATTTCGTAAAGAATACGCACGCAACAAAAAGAAATAGAGCACTATACTTCTTCTGCTCTTAGAAAATGCTATCGTTGGATTTATTGTCTGTGCTATGGATGGTAATACTGATCGTTGGTACGACGACACAAGAGCATCCTAAGCATTCGATGGCCTTTGGTAATAATACAAAAAGTCCAGACAATAATATATGGATTAAAAAAATTACAGCAACTAATATCGATCGGTTTAAGTATCAAGATGGTGAAGTTATTATATTTCGAAATGAACATAGTGCATCCGACTTTTTTTTTGCACCATTTCCACATGTCGAACAGAATCTAACTGATTGTTACTACAATGATCTGAGTGGGCACAACGAGCTGTCACTGGTTGTTTCACTCTATACGACAAATTTACTTGAATCCATTGAGAATTATGTTAAAGAACATCAAACTATCTGTCAAACTCACCTATGTAAAGTTTCACTTGTGCCCATGCATTCAATTCGTCTCTTTCAAAAAGGACTTATAGCAATTCCCTCTAGAAAAAGATACACTGTAGATAGTGAATGGCATAGTAATACACAACTAAGACAAACCATCGAATTTATCATCTATACTTATAATATGTCGATCTGCGAGAGTTTAAAAAAGTCAATCATTTCACGTTGTCGGCTATCGAATTTTGAAGTTCATTACCTATTACACGGACAGCAGACAGCAACTAGAAAGCTCGAAATCACCACCGAAGATGTTCAAAAAACGTTGATGTTCCATCAAATACAATCTCAGTTCCCTTCAAATTATCAAGGCACAGTCGCTTTGACAGGCGATGATTACAAAAATCTCTTGGCTGAAACAATGGATCAAATAACGTTGAATTTACAGGTTGAAGAAGGTTATGTAGGCATGCAAGACCCTGTTGCAATCGATCGGCTACTTGATCGCCAACTGCAAAATAAACAGGTTCGTTTGTCGAAAGTCAATGATCGTGTCTGGGAATCTTTGTATTGGACTCCTGAGCTCACCCGACCTGACCAATTATCGAAAGTTTTGAATCAACTCATCAAAAAAGACAGTTCAGATCCGAAGAAATTTAGCTTCAGTTATTCACAAGTTGACAACATTGTAAAATTAAATTTAAAGCTTCATGAAAAACAAAAACTGGAGATATTAGAAAGCCGTCTTACAGCACTAACTCGAAATATCACAAGTATCCCAGATGTTCATGGAAATGAAAACATCGAAATGAACTTCGACGTTCTATTCAGTGTTGACAATCACGATGTCAACAAGGAAAATACTTTGAGTGATGATCCAACATACAACAAAAAGGAAACGCAACGAATAGACGGTATCTTCAACGAAAAGAAAAACAATTCAACACTAATTCTGCGGCGAGAAGATGCGAATAAGCTAGTTCGCTATTTTTCCGAGTATGTCGAACTCGAAAATGATATCATCGAGCCCAAGCCGATTGAAGTTACACTCCTGAAATTCGGTTCATTGAAATCGAGCACAAAATTGGTATCGAACACAATTCTTATAAAAACTTCAACAGACGTGCATGTCCTGCCACTCCGTTGTCCATATGACAACAGTCATGATTCGTCTGCCAACCCATGTCTTGCAAAAAAATATAATTGTCTATCGAATATTGTCAACGAATCGAAAAATAATTTAACGCATGGTTACTCAAAGCTTGATTCGTTAGCTAGTGTTATTGACTCACGAATCACTCAAAAGTTGAATGAAAACTCCGATATATCTCAAAAATTGATGGTCACTATTGAATCTCATCTGAATCGAACATTCCATGAAAATATCAAAACACTCGAAAGATCAATGAAAATCATGGAGTTACGCTTGAATGAAAAGGCTCAAGATGTTGATACAACTAAAATATTAATTAAAGAAATTGAAAGCCGATTAATGAAAAAGATCGAACAAAGCACGAACGTCACGATAAATAAAATGATTAAGCAATTCCATTTACAAAAAAAGGGTATGCACTGTACTATAAAGTGAAGCGTATGAGCCAGCTAAGAAACCTATTTTTTAATGGTATAAAACACCTGTCAGTTGTGTTCATTTTTACAATAATGCTTTAATGACGAACACTAGAAGGAAAAATTCTTAAAATTGACTGAACCAGAAGACCATAGAGTTGTTCAGAAGGACTGTTGAAATACCACATCTAATCAACAACCACTCGTATTCCCATCCATGACTGATGTTACATTTTCTAAACTTGATATAATTATTATGAAAATTAGAGTTCTGTGTCGGCTAAAACTTTTCCATAAACCACGATGTATCTTCTTGAAATCCGAGCTAGTACATAAATACTTGAAAGAGATCATTTTAGCATTTCTATATACTGCACTTGAGTTTTTTTTGCGTTTCATCTTTTCATAATTTTCTAGTCGAGATGTGTAACTTCACGTTGGCACCGATGGTATCATATTCATCAAATGCCGGTTGTAGGTGGGTTGCTGTTGGTGATTTCAACAACGACCATCGACTAGACATCGCTTCTGACGATGGTAAATTTCTGGCTATACGTCTTGGCTATGGCAATGGAACCTTTAAACAGAAAACAACGTTTGCAGTTGGTAATGACTCATTTGGAGTCGCTTTAGGTGATTTTAATAACGACAATAACACAGATATCGTAGTCACCAATTTCGATGATAACACGATTAGCATCCTTCTCGGATTAGGTAATGGTACTTTTGCGAGATACAAAACATTTGCAACCGGCCCCCATCCAGTAGGAGTGGTCGTAGGTGATTTTAATAACGATGGTCTCCTAGATATTACCGTCTGCAATCAGTTTGGCAGTAGTGTTAGTATATTTCTTGGATACGGTAATGGTTCTTTTGCAACTCAAACATCTTTGAAAGTGGGCTCTGGCCCATTCTCTCTTGTTGTTGGTGATTTTAACCAGGACGGTTTTCTTGATATTGCTACCGCAAATACATGGAGTAATAATGTAGCTGTACTGCTCGGATATGGCGATGGAAATTTTTCCGAAATGAAGATGGCTACAGTTAGTAGGCAACCATATGGCATAACTAGTGGTGATTTTAACAACGATTCTAGGTTGGATCTCGTTGTCACCAATTTCGGCAATGATTCTGTCGGCATACTGTTTGGATATGGTAATGGTACTTTTGCAGCAGAAATATTGCTTCCAACTGGAGCTGGGTCTGCTCCACACTCGATTATCGCCAAAGATTTCAACAATGACGGAAAGTTAGACCTAGCCGTGGCTAACTATGGTAGTCGTAGCATAACGGTACTACTCGGGTATGATAATGGAACTTTTACAACATCAACCACGCTCTCAGCTGGCTCTGAGACATATGTAATTGACGTTGGAGATTTCAATGGCGATGCTCGACCTGATATTGCTGTTACAAATCCAGGTAGCCGTAATGTGGGCATCTATTTGAACACATGTTCATGTTGCTAGTTTGCACAAAAACAACTATGTTGAACAACTGAATGAAGAATATATTTGGTATTTTTTGTCACAGAACTACTTATTCATTAATTATTATATCTTTTCTTACCATTTCAATTTTCTTACCTTTGATGTTTATCTTTTATCGCTTTACTTCCTTTCTTGCTTCTCTTTGTTCATTTATACAAAGAATCATCGATACCACTTCTATTTAATTCATGTTCACATATTATTTGCGATATAAGCCACCAAAGCAAGAGTGGGTTACATATACAGATAATCATGATAGTTGATACAAGCACTCATCGTCTAGTATACTATTAAATGGTGATCATCACTGAAAACAATTACGTGTTCTGTGCAGGGTTGTTACAGAGTGAATGGGTGTCCGATTGCCGAAATAATACAATTTTTAGTGTTTATGATGAAGAAAAAGACAATAGATATCCATTCAACATATATTTATTCTACAATGCTATTCTTTCTTTTTGTGATAGACTGCTACGTAGGAACGGTCATTAGCATAATAGGGGATGAGAAAAATACTATAATGGATAGTAGAAGAGCAAATCAAAACAAAAAGGAAGAATTACGTTGATCTTAATAGGATCTGATGTTATGGGAGAGTTTTAAACAAAATCCGTTGTTATTTAAATTTAAAGTATTCATTATGTTACTAGTTGTTGAAGATTGATAAATTTTAGCATCGAGAAATAGACTTTTGTTTGCCCTATCACTATATAAAAACGAGCCGTGTGTTGAAGCTGTCTCGTCGAAAACTATAAGTAATAAGGTATCGTTGTCAAATGGCTGTAACGAAATTACAGTGGCAAATATAATGTCATCATATTTCTTGAGGTGTTTTTCTTTTTCAATAAGTCACAGGGCAATCTATTCACGTATACTTGAGCCTTTGGCACTTGAATCTCTTGAAATTTGATGTGAAAAGAATATTAAATGAAAAATTTATTATAACTACACTACGCAAGTTAAAAATAAGTAAAAATATGACACAAAACAATAGCTCTTTTAAAATATTCTTCTGTTTTTATTGGATGAAAAATGATGGTCAAATGTTGACTTTGTTCATCCATTGTTTCAAATGCAACACACTTTGCAAATTTTACACAGGTTATATCGTATCTATCTCTTAATTTATCTGTAATTCGCTGTATCCATCTACCTACTTCACCCATCATCTTCTCACAATCACGCTTAGTATGTTTCATTGACTTTAAGAAAAATAACATTATTACACGCTAGGCAATGTTTTTAAAAATACTCATTCCGAAATTTTCGAATCAGCTCACGTGGATTTTTATTCATTAGGCATGACTCACCTGTTAAAGACTCAACTTTATAGAAACTCAACTGTCTATGTACCACTGCAAAGGATGTAGGTACGTATTTCCTTTTCGTCAACATGCACACCAACGCACGTTCTACAATAAATAGTATGGAATTCAGTTTAAAAAAGACAATATACAGCATTGTATGTTAGAATATCTCATGGATAACATATTCTAACAGCATCATACATGTTCGTAAAGGGTTAGAAACAATCTATGAACTCGCAGCATATCAGCGTTTGCGATAAATTTGATTTGTTCTTTAAGCTTCTTTGAACCACGAAGGGTACTAAACAATCATATATTTACCTTTCCAACTCAAAGAGTTTGAATAGCACGATAAGATCCTTTCAAATATTTGCTTACTTCAAGAAAATAAAATACTCTATATAGTAAAGCGTCAAGATTTATTATACCCAAGATCTTAAAACAACGGGTGACACACAATGAATTGAACTTTATGTATTTTTAGCATTAATCCACTTCATTAATCTTGATTGGGGCGAAGTTTTCAACAAAAGATTCTCCACTTAATTCTCTTCGAAAATTGAAGTGAGCGTTTTATTAAAGAATACGAAGATGCAAAATGCCATGAGAAATTGTGACAAGTACCAAAGTATAGATAAAAATGAATATATTTTCTCAAATGATTTCCCAAGCACCAGCGGACGGTTTTAGTATTTTTTGCGTATTTTCAAATACGGCGAATCATCTCGTATAGACCGTACATCATTTGAATAAAAATACTCACCGCAAAGATTATCTTTATGGTGGTCAAGCAAAACATTACTACAATTTTCATCCATTTCGGCTTAATTGAACAAAACAAGGTTTCCTGTAACCATAGGGACTCAAAAACATCGATTCAACATTGATTTTCGAAATAAATGAAAAAACCAACCTGAATAGGCTAAGCTTGACTAGGCTTTATTTGGTTTATCGATAAGCTAAAATGGTTGATAAAAAGATCGATCATTCCTTGAAAATTGCTAAAAAATAATCAATGTTTTTACCTCCTCAATTCTACCTGCAAGTTTTTTTTTGATTGTCGACGTAAGATAGAACTTTTCAAAGTCTGCACGATGGTTACTTTCGCTTTGATCCCTCTCATAGACTATTATCAAATAATACCAAATAACCTGTTGTTAAACTTATTTACGTCTTTTTTTTTACTGCATTTCTGTACTTGTCATAATTTCTCATGACATTTTGCACTTTTGTATTCATTAATAAAACGTTCATTTCATTTTTATCGAGAATTAAGTGGGGGAATCTTTTGGTGAAAAATTCGCTCCAATGAAGATTAATGAAGTGGATAAATGTTAAACACACAAACGGTATAATTTATTTTGTGCGTCCAACCGTTGATATGCAACTACATATAATTCAAGAAGACCTAACGCTTCGAAAAACAGAACTTTCTCGAAAATATCTTACTTTGAATCTAGAGTGTCGTATCTAGTAGATTCGTTTTTAGGTCTCACAAATCATCAAGAGATTGACTTCATTCAAAAAAATTCTGGAAGCCGAAATTAAAATACACATAGAGTGTGGATGTCAATTAAAAACTGATCTACACTTACTCAACCCCTTATCTATACCAATAGTGATGCTCTTCAAATCATAGACCGTAAGATCGTTTTTGTACCAAGACATTAGAAAATGATTAGGCTCCTGTAGAACTGTGTAACAAGTTATTGGTGCATATTTATTCTCATCATCCTACAAATACCAATCAGCAAGTAGTGACACAGTATCATACGCTATTTTTTCAATTTAGATCTCTTCGCCAAATCTCAAAAATTTAGCTTGAGAATTAATCACAGTCAATATTACTCATCTTTGGATCTGACTGTTTCATCCTATTTAGTTATTTGTGTACTAATTATTCCATGTTATCAACAATTGAAGGCAGTCAGAATCGAGTTTTAGAATAATTCTTTTAGATATCGTTTCAATTTGTAAAAGTTTTTTACAGTTAGTTCTTCAAACCATTCTTATCAGTAATGAAGAAATAATTAGAACAGTCTGTTTTTTTCTTTATCAGAAACTTTTCAGGTCACGAGATGTAATCAATCTACTTTCCATGGCATTTACAACCATCCCTACAACTTTCGTTTATTTTCACAAGTTAACTTAGTAATTTCACAGCTCGTGTATTGTTAATAATAGTTATTACTCATGGATCTACCTACTTGACCTGAATTGGTCTTAGGAAACTTTTTGAATTATAATTAATAAAATCATTAGATTGATGAACGACCAGTGTTTTTCAATCTTTGTATTGAATCAGATATGTACTGCGGTTGATAGTATTTTCAGTCTGCCTGGAGATGAATGGGTTTATGGGGATGTCTCCTCTGTTTTGTATTCTAAAGGAAATCCAAAACAATATAACATCCACATCCTCATTTTAAGATAATAGAAAATTTGACGATACGGTACTATCATACAAGAAGCTTTCAATGTGAATAGATATAAGATTTCTGAGATCACGATTTCACCTGATCGTACAAGATTTAACGTCTGATTTAATGTTTCTGCTATGTCGAAAGAAGCTGAATAGCAAAGAAAAAACGATTTAATCATCATAGAAGAAACATGTAGAGATTGATAATATTAACAAGTTAACATGTGAAGCATCGAAAAGATATTTTAAAATATGGGCAACTTTATTTTTCTTCCTCCACGTTTTATTATTCGTTTGCATTAGACTTCTAATAAACAAGGAAATATGTAAAGAGAATAAAGTTTTATTGTCTTCCCCGTTCTATTTAATAAATGACAATAGATTTTTGTAGTAATAGAGCATCCCAATCTGTTTGTTGTTCAACATTAAATACTTCATCATTAAGCCATTGTTCATAATGTCGTTTAAAGGATTCAGGTAGATCATGATCACCTAAATTAGTATTTGATGAAAGTGCCGTTAATAAATCATTGTTCAATGGAGTAAAACTTTCGAAATCGAATTCATTTGTGGAAGCATTTTGTGTACTAGCATTAACGAGATTGTTATTATTATTATTATTATTATTATTATTATTAGAATTCGATGTTGATAAACGATGATAGCGGCGTTGATTAAATGTATCGATTTTATTTCGAAGTGCTCGTTCTTCTGTTTGAAAATCCCATGTTTGTGTTTCTTGTTCATTTCCATACGCCCAATCATCATTGAGACGATGTCGAACGCGTTGATATATAGCTGAAATAGCCATCATATTAGATTTTCTCCATTGTCGACCAAGATAACGTGTTTGTAATTTTAGTAATTTTAATGCATACAATTGCATCATAGCTTGTTTAACACGTAGAGTTTTACGTAGAATCGGAGCAGATTTAACAGCAACAAGTACCTAGATTTGATTTTTATATTTTAAAGAAAAAGAAAACAAGAATAAACATTTTAATATGGAAAAAAGTCTAGTCTACCATCGTTCTTGCATGTTTGCCTTTGGTTAATTTATTCAAAATTCGAAGAAGATTAATCGATGAAAACATATTACGCCAACAATAATTTTCCGTTTCTGGTATCTCAAATAAATCGGCAGTTAGTTCTGGTTGCGGACCAATGACACATGCCGGAAAATCGAGTGGTGGAATTCTAGTGACGAAAAATAAAATTAATGATAGCAGATCGATTTATATTATCCTTCAATTTTCCAGGATGCATGCAGTATAATTCATTAAAGTAATTATCTAATTTTCAAAAAAGACAAATCTTGACCAACACGTAAGCCACTACCCTATCAATGGGAAAAGTTCCCGTGAAAACAAGTTCTTTTTACAAGGCATTTCAAAACTTTATAGATTTGTGCAAGATTCAGATGTACGTAAGTTGAAACTCTCAGGGGCTTGATGAATCTCATAGATTCATATCAACAGTACTAATTTAGGTTCGTGATGCCAGAAGATTTCGAGAGAGTTGTTGAAAGTCATTGTGACAATGGTGAGCTAGCGATAGATTCTCAACCTTGATGAAAATCTATGATTGCTATAAAAAAGAGTTATTCTTCGAAATAATGAACTATGATTTCTTAAAATTTAAAGAAAATTCTTTGCTCCGAATCGCATTATCAGTTAATGGAAATGATTTCCAAATTAATTGATGATTATAAAAAATAAAATTTAATCTTCTTACGTATTTTTTGCTTGAATATGAGAAAGAATATTATGATTGAAAAATTTCAATATAACTGTAATACAATTTGAGAAGACAAGATTTTGACAAACATATTCAAACTAAAACGAAAAGATTTAATTTCGTTTTGTTTTTCATCTGCAGAAGAATTATCGAAATATTTATTCTTAGCTCGTACTTGATAAATATGATTAACTTTAAGATGTTTTAAAAGAAGTAATAGAATGGCTGAAACAGATTTGACAATCATTTCCTAGATATAAATAAGAAATTTATCAATAAAACTTTAAATCATCACATTTTACTTTATGTCGATTGATATCAAATCCAAGTTTCATTGTTTGTACCATTGAACATGGCATCTCCTCTGGAATAACATCACAAAGTATATTGATTGATTCTGTTTTTGGTTTAGCAGTTGGTGTTGATGTTAAAAGTAGTTTAAGTAGTGCAATCTGATTGTAAGAATCAACGAGTTATTAATTTACATATAGACAAACTCTTATATTGTTATACTAACAAGAAATTGTGGAATTTGTGCCAGAGTTGCTCGATATAATCGTTCAGCAGCAGTATCTGGTACATTAGTTTCTTTCTAAAATGTAGACACATATGCTTTATGATAATCCAAATGTTAGCAATCATAATGATATTAGTCTAGCATACGTCAAGATCTTCAATCTATCAATAGTCTAACAGTATAGATGAAAAACTGATGAATGTATGAGACAATAGTTGTAATACACTGTAGTGTAATAGAACAATGTTGATGAACGATGAATTTTTGTTTTATAAATAATCTATATTAGAATTACGAAAAATAAGTTCGTTCAGAATATTTTTAAGCAGTTTTCCAAATAGACGTTACTTCAAATTGTTAATGTCTTATGTACTTATTTAAGTAGAGGAAAATATCGATAGTTCATAAAAGAATGAATAGTACTGATGAGTCATTATTTTCTTATTGTATTTTCTATTGGAAAATTTTTAATATTTGGTGAAGTCAATAAAAATGATAGTAGATCAGAACAAAATGAAAAGCTAGATTTAACTAATCATTGCATGTATTATCGTAACATGTTTTTATCGCTATGAAAGGTTTTTATATTTAATTCGTTGATTATGCATATCCGAGATTTCAATCAACAATTTCAAGGCAAGTTTTCTATTGGACTATCACTGTTGGATGCTAGTATTTAAAGAAATAGACATTGGTAAAATGACTATTAACAAGTCCATGTTGATGGTACCTACAGAGAATTTTATGCGCTATCGACTAATGAATGATATAAAAAAACTAATTGTGTCTCTGGAACATGTTATATAACATCTTTCGATGAAAGTATTTACTATTAAATGGCAAGGGCTTCAACAATATCCAACAGCTTAATTGATAAGAGACGATAAGACATTAAATGAACAAAAAATGACTATTTACGGATAGAAGTACACATGACGGCAATCATATATATTATTTTTTTAAACCATATCTCAGTAGAACTAGAATGAAATCCTGGGAAATCCAAGGGGGAAATAGCTGACTTCTGTGATTTTTCTTATTTAATTTTTAATTTTTTTGATTTAATTCAATTGATATAAATCAGAGAAATCAACAAAAAAAATCAAAAACATCAGGAAAATCAGAAAAACGGATTTAAATTGTCCCTCTCTAGATTGATATTTCGAACAATAAGGATACCAAATTTTATCATCTCAATCGAGTCATTGACTTTTTTGATTCAAAATTGATTTAAAATTTAAAAAAATCAGCTGTTTCCCCCTTGAAGAAAAATCTGAATTTGAACGTTATGTGTTCATAAAAACTATCTTTTTATATGCTCAGCTTCTCTTTGTTTCCTTTTCCTCAATTGAAGAAAAACAGATGTTACTTTCGTCTAATCAATAAATATTAGAATAGAGGAAAGAAGTACAAGTTTTCATGTCAATCCACTGTCTCCTTATCTCCATGATCAGTAGAATGACCCAACTACACTCTGCACCAAAGTAAACTTGATTGACCGATCCTGTCCATACTGTTGGTATATTGAGTAGACTAACAGTTTGTTTTTATAGTTATTTTATTACTGATCCCTCTGTAACCGCCTTGGCGATTAAGGAATAAAATTAATTACATTGACCATTTAATAGATTTTGAAATACAAAGAATTCAAGTAGATCAATCCGGAGGAATCACTTCTTGACTCGATGGTTAAGTCCTACTTAATTAATTGTGTTCTACTTAGAATGAGATGATAACAGTATAAGTTATTTAGAACCTGTAGTGAATTCAGTCGTATCTCATCGCTATTATATAAACTCCTATACAATCTGATCATCGAAATGATTCTCCTAATACCTAGTCAGAATGAATATGACATTTTGACTACTGCTGTTTACGATAATATAAATTCAAGCAGGTCCTCTGATACTTGTTAGACAAATATTTGTTGATGTAAAACAATAAAACAAGGTGCCGAAGAAAACTTCATTCATCACAAGTGAATCTATGCTCAAGTATCGGCTTCCAAAAGAAGAAGAATTTCCGGAATGCCAACTTTAAAGATTTATTGTAAAAAATTGGAGAGTGTAAACATTTTTATCATTGTTCATAACAACGAACATGAAACCTAAAAATTGATTGTTTAATTAACACTGCTGTTTTCTTTTATAAACCTATTTCTTTTAATATTTTTCTATTATTGTTTTTATCTTTTACAATTATAGTGGTAGAATAACACATCACAATCAATCTTTCTTTTTTTAACATTACTATGATGAATAAATCACTAATCTGTCAAGTACTCATATTGTTTTTAGGGTTTGATGCTTTCAAGGAGCTCATATTAAATTGATCTGCAGATGTTGCACGCCTACATTCAACTAATATACTTCTAGTTTGTCTTAAATTCCTTTGGTCAATGATTATCATACGAATAAATCATTGCCTTTCTTTACCTTTGAAAGTGGATATTTGACAACATCATCTTCAATTTTAATTTGTACTTCGGATAGTGGTATGTATAAATGCTAGACGAACAATTCAAAAAACCATATATTTGAAAATAAACAGAATTTCTTAATCAAATTTATACCTGTTTAAGAATTTTGATGCTTTCATGAATTGGTTTTGGTAAACCGATTAATGTCGTTAGATCATCTTTAATTGTAAAACCAACGAATTTCTTTCTAGTATGTTCAAGAAATGTTTCCAAATCCTTTTGTCTATTTTAAATACGTATAACACGAACAAAGATATGAGTATGTAACCAACACAAATGAACTTTTTACCTACCTAACTTTCGGTACCCATGGTAACTCTTTCATTAGTAATGCTGATGCTGGATCAATATTCGATGCATCACTCGCTAATGATGTCATTGATTCCGATGAACTAAGCGATGGTGTTGCTGTTGATGATGATATAATTGTTGATGTATCATCATCATTTGATGAATTACTTCCACTTGCTGAACCATCATCACTAACAGCATCTGAATCTAAGGCTGATTGTTTTGTAAAACTCTATTCAAAATACAATAGAAGATCACGAACGATATTTATGATTAAGCTACTTGTCGTTTAGCTCGTCGGGCACTACTTCCACCTTCCATTTGACCTTGTATTTCTAAACATTCGGTACCTGCTAACGGTGGCGAAATTGGTGGCATTCTTGCAATGACTTTGGCTGGATTTTCAGCAATGGGCTCAAGATTATGTTCATGTCGAGCTGTATTTTTCTGTTCAAATGCATCATCAAGACCACCAAGAGTATACTAATGTCAGAAAACGAAAATATTCCATTAAAAATAAATGTGTCGATAAATCATACAAACCAATAGAATCTTCCAAAGAAGTAAAAGAAGTTTTCGAATCGGTAACGGTGGTGAAGGTACATTACAAAATACACATATGGCATGATATAATGTACTAGCAAACAGTTCATTATTATCATTTGGATGAGCTATGAAAAATTTACAAAGAAAAAGAAATATTTGTGCTATATAATCATTATTTTCAATATTGAATCGACTCTTATGTTTCATTGATTTTTAGTTTTGTTTGATAAAGCTTCAAGATCAGTACTGTATACTTCTATCGAACTACTCCTTTATTAGATGAAAATCTGATAAAATCAGAAACACAAAAAAAAGAGTTTATCAGCATTGATTAATTACGATGATATCCAAGTATGTCAGCACATTAATTAGAACTCCGACCTATCATTGAATTTGGTTAGCTTGTTCTTGATGCAATCGATTGTGAAGCTCTCTCTTTATACTATCTTACAATTGGTTAGAAGGACTTCTTTATTCCAAAACTATCTTATGACTTATTATTCTTCAACATACAAGGAAAGAATTCATTACATAAGAAATGGATCATTCCTCTTACACTCTTCGAACTGTATGTTACGATCGACATGACATACTCTCACATCTAAACATTATCCTATGATTGTTTTTCTTAGAAATATATCGTAGATTTATATTTATGTTTCAGTTTTTATTTAAAAACTAAATTCGAAGAAAGTAATAAATATAACTTAACTAAGCTAGTAACAGAACTATTTGGTGGATGTTTACGATTTTTCATATTGACGTAGACTGAAAAATTTGCCTCTTTAGAAATTGAATCTTCGAAGTCTATCAAACCATTCGTAAATCAATGACATAGATGATCGAATGAATAAGAAAAATGTCCACGACATAAAGATGTATAGTTTTAATCAAAGTGTTAAATACAGGATAAACAATAAAAGTTTCTATTGAGTTTTTCAGAATGAACAGATACAGATAGGGTTGAGAAAAACTCTAGTAGATTAATGACCATCGAATATGATTCCGGTCGATCTTTTTCGATAGAATCACTTTGAAAATTTGTATATTCATAATAAATTATATTAAAGCATTTAAAAATTTTCATCTCTACCAATTACAATTTATCATTGATCGAAAAAGAGACTTATACACCTATTCATGTCACGACTGTTCTTGTCAAAGTCTCATTTCAATTATACTCGAAATACTTATTCCGTGTTGTATAATTTTTTTTGATATAGTCATCATTCAAAGTACAAACTATGCATCATTATATCGCGAGCATCTGCCACAATTCCAAAAATCCACTCGAATATTGCAAGACGTGTTTCTTACATAATTCCTGTTTTAATAATTGCTGAAAATTCGTCCATTGTTCGTCTGCATTCTCGTTGATTTGTCGTGCAAATTCAATTATTGTATAAAGTATACTAATGATCACTCTAATAAACATGGAAAAAAATGAAGATGTTCGGATGAAAAAGAAGCAATCGTTATTTTTTCTTTTCTACCTCATTTCTTGATTGTCACTCAAATTTTTATTTGTTGTCTTCGTATTATTCTCATTGCATAAACTGAAAATCAAAGTTAGAAGTGTTATCAAAAGAATTATAGTCAACATACTGATTCAATTCCATGTTAAATAAATCGATGAATATATGAACACCATCACATGTATACAATAATAAAATATTTTCTTTCGCATTAACCATATATTCATCAACATCGGAACATTGATAAAATACACCTAGAATAAACAATAGATGTCATTGATAATGCACCACACAATCGTAATTTTAAGTATAATTACAACCTGAACAGTTCTTAGCATGCTTCTGAGACTTACATTCATCGAGAAGTGTGTTATTCATGTAGCTATTTTAAATTTCAATAAGCATCATGTAGACAGAATGCCAAGTCATGTAAAAATATGATTTCCTATAGAATTTATGGTTTATCATTCGAATGTTTTGATGGAGAGAGAACCTCGGTATATCATTTGGTCCTATTTGGAAGTTTTATTCGACTGAAGTATAAACGGACATGTGTATCGATGAAAAACCCATCCAAAAGGATCTTTACGACGTTCAATAAACTCTCTCCAATAGATACACCATATGGATCCTAGTAAAAGCTCTACAAGGATTCGAATGCATATTGACAAAAGATCAATAGATTGACTTTTTTCTATGAACGTTTTCAAACGACAGTAGCTTTTCGAAAAAATCGAATCTTCAAATTGAAATATGAAACTTTGTTTTGGCATGCAACGTAAGTATATATTAGCCTGTGTGGAAAAATGCAGATGTTTTGGAAAAATTTTCTGTGAAATATATAGAATTGAAAGTAAATCTATTGTCTATATACTAATTATTGAAAAGTGTAATTAAATAGAAAAATCCAATATCTATGTCAAATCCCATCATGCACCGGATTTCTTCTAGGATTCATACTAGGACACAATGACGGATCAATAAACGAAAATTCACTGAAATACATAGGAATCACTTCGGTATATATCTGGTAAGATTTTACATGGCAACATGTATTAGTATATTCAACGGTTAATATTAGTATTTATTTCAGTCATATAAACACTTTCAAGAAGTTTGATGACGAAGTCATTACTTTTATCGAATCTATTGAGATTACTTATGAATTTAAAAAATAAGCTTGATAGTTCTCATTTAAATTCAGATCAGTTTTTCTATGAACGATGTACCTCAAGTTCATTGGCCATAGTGGCTATCTTCTTCAATTAAATTTTATGATTAAGATTAACAATTAAAAGGAATGTTTGTTTCATCACTTGAAATACCTTCACTCTTTGTTTGTATCAAATTTATCACTTGTCTCATTTTTGAAATCTCACGAAAATGGAATGAGCATAATCATTTACTTGTTTGAACGAAAAATTCTAGTTTATGTTCATTATTTATTGAATTCGAAGATAATAATAGTCATGAATTTCAAATGCCTTAGAATAGAATTTGTTTATTTAGGGTTTAAAGCAATTGAACTCATCGTATAGTGTTTCGTATTCGAGAAAATTGACAATGATCGAGAGATAAAAATTTTGGTCAATAAAATTTCATTCGAATAAAGAAAAGTTTAGCTGTTTTCGTACGAATCAAGTGCATATCTTTTATTGCTCATAGTATTCTGAAAGTTTCAACGACGGACACTAGTTTTCATTTCAAGCAATGAAATGTTTTTAAAACTTTAAAATGCTTCGATCTTTTGTCAAACATAGTGTTTTGATCGTCTTTTTCTCCTTTCATCGATCACCAGATTCAAAACCTAGTAGAATATCTATAACAACGAGATATGTCTACACTCTTTAAACGTAGATTCACTGTTATCAATATTTTTTATCGAGTTATTACGTACCTTGCACAAGATATAAAACAGCTCTCATTGCTTGACATCGTCTATAACGATCTACAAGTTCGCATTGTTCCAATAAATAAACAATAAAATCAATTTTTTCATCTCGTGTATAATCTTTCCATCGTTTATTCTCCCCATCTATTTAAAAGAAAAATACAACCGAAGAACAATAACGAACACTTGACATATCATAACCATTCTCTTTTCATCACTTACATTTAGCCTGAAATAAAACATTAAATGCTTCTGCATTCCATACGAATTCTGGCTCTTCTGAATACGTATACAACTCTATATGTGTAAGTAAAACAAGTGAATAAATGCAATTGTTTATAATAAAATTCAACTACTTACCAGATATTTCAGCATGTATCGTATCTGAATCATTATAAATAAAATTAAATTCTGGTACATCTAATAAAGTCTAATAGCAAACAATAGTTGATTAATGAATATTTGTACAAATGAAAAAGAACTCTTTACATCCGGATTAATTGGTGGATTTCGAGGAATAACGTCTCGTGGTTTATTAACAACTCGACGAACAACACCAGGTGTATCCATCATTATTATTCGACTATGAAAAGAATCTTTTATGTTTTTTATTTTGACAACCAAATTTTCTTCCATATTTTACCCATTGCCGATCGATGAGTCATAGGCGAAACAAACAAACTCTTCTTATATTCTTTCATGCATAAGAGAAGAAAAATCAGAAGATGCTTTCGTTCGCAGAATTTTATTCATGGCTAAGTATTCGTCCTATTGAATTGCTATTTATTCTAATTGGGTGGTTAATCTTTACAATTCTATTTGTATTACGCTATGATTTTAATTTATATTCAATAACTAATTTCTATTTATTCCTTCCATTATTTTTAAGTAACGCGATACATTCATACTTTATTCTAATTGTATTATTGCGTTTATGGTTTGAACATAAACAACGTGCGAGTCTAACACCGTCATATACTTATCGATTAATTATACATAAAATTTTTGCACACGTACCATTAATTCTTTGTCTAGTTATATTTAATCATTTATTGTATAAATCATTTATACATCAACAAATACCATCCGTAAATATGTTCACTCATTGTATGTTACCATTATATGTATTTATGGCATGGATGTTTTTGAAAATATTTATTTGTAAAAAACAAAATAATATTACAGTTGTTGCACAATCATAGATTTGATATTGTATATGATTGATCGAAGAATTCTAGTTGTTTTTTTTCTGTTGATATTAATAAAATAGATATTCTTGAACAAGATACTTTGTAATATGAGTACGTTATACAGTACAACGAAAAATGTTTCTTTTCAGTTTTATGAGTAATACAAACTGTCTTAATGTGAACGACGTGGATTTGATCCCTCATATGGAGAACGATAGAAAAAAACAATTCTATTATGAATATGTATTTAAGTAATGAATAAAATGATGCATGAAAAAGAAATTTACTAGCTTTTTGAATAGAATGGAATATCAATTTCTTAGACATTAAAAAAACAATCATTGATGAAGATTCTTATTACTTTATAACAAAGGCGTTAGTGAAATTGTATCATGTTAGAACGAGATTGATTCTCACCTTACTTATATTAATGATATTCTATAATTGAATTAAGATTCTGAAAGTTCGTTCTCACAAATGAAAATATAGCTCAAGATAATATTGCGCAGCACAACGGAAAAGAAAAACATATAAAACGTAATCTAAGAAATAAAGTTAATGATTAATTTAATTAATGCATTATTGCATAAAAGAGAAATATTGCCTTATATCGTGAATTGAACATTTTATTTTTCTAGTTTACGTCTTTTCGAACGATTTCGTTTATTGCTCAAGATGATTGCATTGACAATTCGAAAACAACGTGTTAAAATCGAGATATTAAGACAGTAGGCAACATTAGAGACGGAAACGAAGCGAGACTGGGAAGAAAAAACTCTCCCCCACGGTTTTGTTCTCTCTTTTGAATATTACAAAAAGTCGGCATGCAACAACCTCCAACAAGCACAAAAAGGCTATGAGAAAAGATTTTTTCAGAACGGACATGCCGAGAATCATTATCGCATATTTGCGAACTGCATCTTAATTTGCAATATAAATAATCACCTTATTCTCTTAAAAGCTGATATTTGATGGTCAATGAGAGGATATGACGCGACGTATATCAGGAAATACCCTGACAAAAAATGTAAAGTACCCCTTTAAACTATACAACGATCAAACATAGAATTAAGCAGTACAGAGTGGCAATCCCTGGCTTACTGACGATTGTTTCCTTGCTATTTCTTTCAGCGTACTTTAAACAAATCCCGACACAAATAGTGAAAGGTTTCTCTTTCGTAAAAAAATGTAATCTCTGTGAACATAAAGAAAAGTGCTACTTGTATAAGCGATTGTACTAATTGACAGTTCTTAAAACAGACTGAAGAAAAAAATCACAGACTTCTGTGAGATCGAATTCAGTCGAAGAGTGTCACTTATCAATAACCCGAAAAGAAAACTCATCGTCGTTATATGCTTAAATCTTATCTATTTTTGCTTCTGAAATAAGAAGTGTTTCAATTTCTCTAGAGTATATCCAGAAAAACGAAAAAGAATAGAGCTGATTTTCTCCTCACACTTTTTTTTTCATTTCCACAGGTAGTTGGAAAAATGGATGAAGGATTTCTACTTGTTGCATTTTAGAATCTCTGTTGAGAATTTTTTTTTTGTTTGACCTTATGAGGGTTGAAGTATTTCTACTGAGCATGAAACAGTTTCTCGATCTTGTGGGATTTTGTTTAGCCTTGTCAAAAGTGCCCTTAAATTTCGTATGAGTAAGGATTAATCAATCAGTTTCAAGTTCGCATTCAGAAATCTTTCTAATTGACAGGTTGTAATCCTTCTATGAAAAGAGAATCAACTTTTATTAAGACAAGATTTTGTCATTAATTTTAAGACACATATCACACTTTCTAGTTTGTAAACAAAACAAAGCTCTACTAGAAGAAAACGGAAAGCAAGTTTACCCCCAAGGCTTTTCTTCGGAGTTCAACATCATCAATCAAACTTGTGCAACATAGTGAATACGAAGCTAGTAAACATTAACAGTCCAATTTATCGACGATGAAGTTTAGTACAACGATTCTCATGCAAAACCATTCTTTACTCGTTCTTCTTTCATGAAAAATTAATCATTGGTGTTAATAAAAGTTCAGAAGAATAAACTTGAAATTGTCAAGTCAATAAAAAATTAGAATGCGCTCAGTAGCAAGGTCCTGGCGTATATTGCATAGTTTCAAATATACTGTATCTCATCATTTCGAGTGCAAATCATTTGAATCTATGTATTCGATGAAAACGTTAATTGTTGTTTTCGAGCGATTAAACTAAAGCATGTCACTATGAAATCGACACATTTTTTTATTGTGAAGGAAACTTTTCTTTTTTTCGATAGTCAACAAGGAGTCCTACAGGGGTCACAGCGGTCTATGTCTGAAAATCAAGAAAATAGGCCGGATACATTGTGGAAAAAAATCAGAATATTTAAGTCTTATCATAGCACTAGTATTCAGAATGAGAGCTGCACAAAAATATGCCCATCGATGATAGCTCATTGAAATTACTAGATCATATTTCTTCTAATACGTAATTTGAGTTCTTTTCTTGCCTTTCCGGTCACTATTTCTAAGTATGCACTATATATTCGTTTTGTTTTACTTTCCTCAGGCGTATGGCATTGAGGATGGCGCACCCATTTCAATTGGATTGCCATTTGTTTCTAGCCGAAATTTAATTTTTATTAGAAAAATAGCCTTAAAAAGTAAGGAAAAATCGTATTCTCTCACATTTTAAAATTCTATATCTATCTTTTCAACACTCAAACCATTTCCCTGCATTACACCTTCTTTCTTCACTTCTACTTTTTCTTTTCTTGTTATCTCTGCTCTTCGTACATATAAAACAATCATGTTGTAGATAATCAAATAAAAACTCTCATAAGAAAACTTTAGTAAATCGACTGAATTGTTAAAATGAGGAATACAAGATTCAATCCGACTACGCATGGTCTAAAACTGAATGATATAAATATCAGTGAAGTACAGTTGACAATCGCTAACGATAAAATAGCTGGTTTCAAAAAGTCATTTAATTCGACATAATCGAAACTTATACTGATTGCAAGAAAAAAATCTTGTTAGCGCAGCCCCATTGCGGTTAAAATGTCGAACTCACATATCTATAGCTTCTTAATGCGAATAGAAAATACAGAAAATGTATTATCACGAATCTTTTTGCATCGTTTTTCTCTGATGGATAATCTACTTTTTGTTTTCATTGTTACTATTCGCACGTTATTTTCTATTCTTCAATGTTCATTCTGTTTAATTTAACATATTTCTTATCATAAGCATTGGAATCAACGGTAAATAATGCTCTGATATATGACGATGATACAATGTTGGTTGCTATGCCTGTAATGCAGTTATACACTGGTCTCTATGATCAGTAATGGTGTGTGTGGGGGGGGGGGGGGGGTGCGTCTGTAACCAGGGGCTAAGTCATTAACCGGAGTATGCGTAACATAAAAAATCTCACACCTAAACTTCTACTCACTGTTTTCTTCAAACACATATGTACGTTCCACAAGAAGTGGACACAATGAATAAAAATTGGAGTAAGTTTACTATCTTTCTATTTATAGAAAATATTCAATAAACATGTTTATGAAGTGTTTAGGAAAGTTTGAGTATAACAGAGTAAGATGTAAAAATAACTTATATGAGGTCCTACGAAGATAAATCTTAAAAATTCAGGATTCACAATCAGAAGCAGGAAAAATCAAGACACTTTCAAAAAGTTAAAAAATACCTGAAAAGTAGTGTCGCTGCGAGGTCTGTAGTACTAAAATGTACGTTTTATCTGATTGGTTACTCACCGAAAGAATCTCTTCAGATGTATCCACTCAATGTCAATGACGTTTCTGTTTGCACAGTATTCAAACAAACGCCCAAATAGTGTTGGTAATAAAACCCAGCAAAATATAAGAACAGAATGAAATCATTTGATTAGATTCTCCCATATGTCTAGAGTGTTGCAGGTTTCGGGCCAAATACTATCATAGTACAAGAAAATATAGAAAGATTGCTTTTTTTTCGCATAAGAACAAATCTATTTTTGATAATCATAGATAGACCAAAAAAAAACGAAAATGGGAATGGTAATTCCCTTGTTTTAGAGAACAAACAAAAACAAAATGAACTAGAGATTAGTGCATCACTATACACAAACAAATAAAAACGGAACAAAAAAATCAATCAATCAAACTTTGGTTTTTTCTTTTTATTTGCAAAAAAGGATACACACACGTTCATATAAGGTTTGTTAATTTTTCTCTTTTATATATTAATCATAAGAATCATCCTGGATAAAGTCCTGATTGTCGAACAGCAGTTTGAAGTAAATGTTGAGCTTGAGATATTTGATTCGGCGTACCAACAATTGTTATTATTCGATCGTTCGTCCCAGGTAATGGATCATCAATTTTTATCGATGCACCTGATTGCTGACGAATTTGAGAAATACGTGTACCACGTGAACCAATTATGGCGCCGGCAAGTTCATGTGGAATCGTAACCTAGAACAAAATAAGACATTGAAAAAAACAGAATCAGTCTATCATTTGTATAATATTACTTGTTGTGTTTGAGTAGCAGGAGGTTGTGAATATGAACTGATCAATGGACGCATAGGACCTTGACTACTGCCCATCATACTTTGTGGTGGCGGTGGATAGAAACTTTGATTCTGTGGTGCGCCAAAGTCATCATTATACATACCGCCATCACCAACGCCGCCACCTCGCTGACTATTCATATCCCAATTGTCGAAATTACTGAATCCTCGATTACCACCACCATTACCACCACCACCACCACCACCACCACCGCCACCACTACGAACTCGTCGATCACCGTAGACACTGGTATCATCATGTGCAAAGCCACCTGAAATATAATGTAAGGTCATCTATCGATTATAAACAGCTACGAATTTGTCTATACCATAGCCTTGAATTTGATGTTCTGCATAACATGAAGGATCATCTAAATATTATAATGAAAATAAGTTAATAAAAATGAAGTCTGATAAAAATTTCAAATTTCTTTTAATATACATGAACGAATGGGACCACGCGGTGGAATTTTTTCAATTTGCGTAAATATATCACGCAGACAACTGAGTATAGCTCGTTGTTCACCTCGACATAGAATAACACGATCTGTCGAATTCGGACTTGATAAGGCAAACGAAGAAAAATAAAGAAATTCATTTTGTAAAAATGCTAAGATCATAACATAACAATTTGGCTTTACCATGTTTCTGTAAATACTTTCACTTCAAGACCGTGTCGAGCTCTAAAAATCATTTATAGTTAAAAAATAAAAAGAATACTTGATCTTCTATTTTACATACCTTAATTCTTTCACACGTTCACCTCCTTTTCCAATAATAGCACCTACACGCCGCGAACAAAAAACAAATGTGACTATCAAATTTTGGTTCAAAATCGATTTATCTACCTGCTTGTGATGTATGAACAAGAGCACGTAATTCACTTGCATCTTGACGTAATTTTTGATTTTCAGCCATGGTTGCTAACGCATCTGTAAGACAGTCAAGACATGGTTCCAGTTCACCACCTATTGTTAAAATACGTTCAGGTCCGTCTTGATCCTAAACAAAATAAAATTTTCTCAACTCTTTATTTTTAGTAAGTATACTTCTAGCCATAGAGAAAGAAACGAATGCTTTGAGTCGT